>BGZK01001592.1:0-129153 GCA_005406025.1 Eumeta japonica
GGCGCCCGGATCTCCGCTCAAGCAATCAGGTCGCTGAATAAGGACTTAAGCTCCTGCCTCACAGAAGAGCGCAATGACGTCTTCCTCCGTCGGTGTCCGTTGGGCAAGAGCAAGCTCCAGCTCGCGAGCGGCGGCATCCCGGCCGAAAAAATACATATATCCCCGATGGCACTTAAACTTAAAAAAGTAAATTTTAACTACTTCTCAATCCTAAAGGCAAACTTTATATGGGTCGAAGGGCGGACAGGGGGGAGTGGCGGAATGCCATCGGGGTTGTCACTGTGCAGTTTAAGTTATTATAATGAATATAAAAATCGTTACGACTTCGCTCTAATAAATAATTGCATTTTAAAGATTAATAATTCCCTAATTATGAAGCTTTAAAATGTAAATGCTAATGGATCCTTAAATAAAAATAAAATTATTTTCACAGACCCGCAATATTTTAAATGAACTATCCAACGATAGCCAGACCATGGGACAGACGAAAAAAGAATAATGCATCCCCACTTTATGTGTAGGGAAGGTACTTTAAATTTTTATTAATTTTATTCTAGCACTTTGTTGGCATTATTAATATGCATATTAATAACGCCAACAAAGTGCTAGAATAAAATTTAAAAAAAATTTAAAGTACCTGTATAACCAACCAAATAAGAACTCTCTAGTACCACGAGTCTCTGAGTTTAACCGCGGACAGATAAACAAACAGACAGACGAACGAATGGACGGACGGCGAAACTATAAGGGTTCCTTATTGTCTACGGTGCCTCAAAAATCTAGTAGTAACATAATTTAAGAAGCGTTACGACAAGATATTAAGTAGCAGACCGTACCGTGCACCAGCGGGAGTGCACAATTCGCTTCAGGGCCGCAAAAGTTTTCGACATTTTCTAATGAGCGTCGTAAAATATTTCGGCTTTCTTTGACGAGCTCGATTCACGCGTACTATTTTTTTTTAATTCTTGCATCTATTCACGGAAACGTTCACTCGTATAATCTGTTATTAACGTAGCCAAATTATATATAAATATACGATGCGCGAACCGTCCATCTAAGTTATCGCGTCTTCCGCTTTTGGCGGGATTTATTTTGTTGTGCCGTCATTTGATATATTAATATTGGCCATTGGCCAAAAATTTTATTGTCCATTGTTTCTTTTTATTTGGAAACTGCAAAGCGTTTCTAAAATAATTCTTTTTTGGTGTTAGAATTAAGAAAATGGGAGAACTCCCAAGTCATTTCGTTGTCTGTCCGTTATTACAGATATGATTGATTTGTTCGTTAGATACTATCAATGACTCCAAGTCTTATGGTGCTATAGTTTAAACTTTGAAGAGATCAAGCTCATTTTGGAGAGTCAAAGGGTAAAATTTTAACTTACTGAATCATCAAAAAAATAATAAAAAAAAACAAAATAGAAATCAGTATTTATAGCTTCCTAATATATGTACACCGAAATTTTACAAATTATTTTTTCTTTCCGTGGCTCTAACCCAATTGTTATAATCCAATGTTAATGATTATAATTTCATATATCTTTTCATAATATAATGATTAAAATAAACTTCTTCTTCTACTTCGAATCGTTTCCAATACTTTTACTCCGATTCTGTCTGAAGTATTTCTTAATATCGTATTCCACGGTAAACAGATAAATGGATCATCTGTTCCGACATCAAAACTGTCAACTACAGAAAGAAACATCGCGCTGTAGATATGTACCTTATAAATTTATATCGCCTTTTGCTTTATCTTCGTAAACGCACAGCGGATTGCATGCAACGAACTGTTTTGTAACCACATTGTAGTGACGGTGAACGGAATTTTACGCGACTTAAATCTTAAATCGAATGAAATGTACGTAGCCTCGATAGAGGTGCGAGAAAGCTTCATTTCGGTCCCTTCAAGACCTTCAAATCGAATGTTTAAGTAAGCGAGGGAGTGGCCCAAGTTACGATGAAATAATTTTCCAAGTCTTCAAATGAAAAAACGTTCGTGACGCCGTAGTAGGCAAGGTCGCTATTAAGAACATGCGAAACATGTCGGTGTTTGAATGGTTATACGATTTATTTTATTTTATTTAACTACATACACTTTTAAGAAATAATAATAATTGATTATACAGTAATAATGCTTCTTAGTATGCACTGGACCACAAAATTTATATTGAAAAAAATATATAAATCGAAGATATTCGTGTAGTTTGAAGGACGAATACACGATATAAATTTTTTTCTCCACAGAAACTATTTAAAATAAATGCGTTGCAATTAAAAAAAACTATCAGAATCTTCCTATTACCGTCTTTCCACGCTTTATTGAATTTAAAGCATGGGAAATGTTTTTTTATTGACAGATAAAGATAAGTTTTCAAAATTTTTGCAAAAAAAGCATATTTAATTGACATCTAATTATTTATTTAACGCAAAAACCTGCCTTTTCTGTTTTGTAGTTTTGTTACTTCACGAATAGGTGTCACGCGAGGTCATCAAATGTATACAAATGGACCTTTCGTAGACAAAAGACAACCGAAAATGGGCGCGACATTTAGCACGTGTACTTTGCGGCGTGCACTGTTGTTTTTATTCATTGAGATTCGCTGAGTGCTCGGTGGTAAGATCACAGTGAGCGCCACGTCACCACGACGAGCGGAGGACGAGGCCGGTCTTTTGTTGTCGCCGAACGCGTCAGCACAGGACGCGTGCTCGCGACTGACTGAATACAAAAGCAATCTGATTTCGCAGATCGGATTGATTTTTTGGGCCTGCCTTATTCGGTGCTACGGATTTGTCTGTATACATCGATGGGCCGGCGGGATACACTATCCTTGACGTTACATTAATTGCGAAAATGTGTTTACTTATATTTTTTGGTGGGGTGCGCCCGCGACAGATAATATGCTACGCCTTTCATTGTTTTAAATATTAATTGATCAATTTCACAAGAGTGAGATTTCAGGTTAATGACGGAAGTTGTGCACCCATAACATAAGACAACATAGCCATTATTTGTTGGCGCCAAAAATTGAACACACACGATGTTGTTAAGGATAAAACGGCATGTCGTTGCGTATGCTATTAGCGTCAAGTTTTATAGCATACGTTTGTTTCAAATGGTAAATTATTATTTTTTCCATCGAAAATATTGTAATTAAGTACAGAGCGATTTGTTTTGTCTGTTTGTTTTGTGATAATTATAACTTAGTTAAATGTCGATTTTAATAACTACTGAGAACAGTGATCTTTTTATTCCATGAAAGTTGTTTTCTATTTGGTTTTTCAACCTGCGACCTTAAACTATAATCTTATTTCCACGTTCCGTTTGAAATAATTGCTTTAGTAGATATTTAAAGCGTTATTTACTTAATACTTACGTGATTTATAGTACTATGCAACATAGGATTTTATTCTAACCTTTTATAGCAATATAAAAAGGTATATCTCTATTTGAAATATATTATAACTATGAGTAAACCCGAAAAAGTGCATTGAAGAAGCATACAACGTAATTCAAAATTAGTAACAAAACCTTTGCCTTATAAACTACATTTTTCGGTAGCCATTTGGCGGAGTGGCGTCAACGAAAGCGCTAAACCGTATTTATTGCCCGAAAATTTACAACGATGAAACAAACTATAAATGCGGTTCGCCGACGCGCCCAAATCGGTCCGGAATGAGCAGACGCATTGCGCGGTTGTGATTTCCAGTGAAAATAAATTTGTCCGTGTGTACGTTTCGGCTTTTAAAGTTATTTGCATAATATGCAAATTCTTGGAAATAAGAATCGGTCGCGGTCGCGCGTCCGGGCGATGGTCCCGAGCGCGGCTACGTGAGTGAGCGAAGGAAAAAAACTGGCCAAGAGCATGTCGGACCACACTTATTACAAGGTTCCGCAGCCATTATTACGAAGAAATGCACTGCAGATAAAAAAAGTACGTCGTTGTAATTTTTCCATGTTTTGAGCACAGAATAGCTATAATTTCAATCGCCTATAATTGGAAAATCAAGTAGGTATGTCGACTATTATTACTAAACTAATGTAAACTAAAATGCATCAGCAAAAGAGCGTATCTTTATGGCACTTACGTTCTTTTGTTGTGAAGCTCAGTTTTTCGGTATTAACTCGAAAACAGTATATTCCACCATGTTCAATATAATTTTCGTTGAAAGTATTTATTAAACGTTATCTTCCTTATAAGTTTTTTAAATAAACTTTAGAGGTATGTACCATGCGTTGATGGTTGCGGAAAAATTTTTTTCCAGCTTCTGTTACATGTATGGAGTGTTTCGCCTAGAAACATTTATTTTTGTTATTTAACTATTAAACTAAGTAGCGACTCACACAAGACACCTACGCTATAAATGATATCAATATATGTCTTGTACTTTTTGAATAAAATGCTTATGACATACGGATCGACGGACATAACGAAACTATAAGGATCTCTTTTTTTTGCCACGAACGAACATAATATAACTATAAAAGTGCCTTGTGGACTACGGAGCCCCAAAAAAGCCAGATATAAAGGTTGTAAGCACTACAAAATGGGATTTCAACTATGCGCACATCTATGTAGTAGTCTATTTTTGTGCAAAAGTGTTGAGTATTAAAGTGTTAGATTCCGAAAAGTTTAAAGATTTTGGGATTCTTTTTCGTTATTTATGTATCACAAAAGATTATTTTGTTTGGTATAGGAAAAAGTATATTCCGACTAAATACTGTGATAGTGTCAGTAAATGTTACTGAACATTAATAGTAGTAGTGACGACGTCTTAAAAAGTGTGTGCGTACTAGCGTTCACACGTAAAAAGTGAAACCTTTTTAAGTCATTTATTATTTTTATTTCATTTGATATAATAAATGATTACGAAAAATGAGATTTGAAAGAAAGTTTTTTTTTTTGTTATAAATAAAAAATATTTTATTAGAGAATTACGTATAAATTGTTATGATCAATTCTCTTATTATTATCGTTGTTTAATTATTATCCAATTACATTTATAACGATAGAATAATTATTACACAATTATGCAATCAAATGGTGCTTAAAATAAGAAATATACGTTTTACAGTCAATATAATCTAGGAGCCTGGAGACGGGTAAACTTGACGGGAAAATGTGATGGGCGAATTTAACTTTTTTTAATGCCCTACTAATTTTTTTCCTACATGTCTAAAGAAGTTTCAGTTAAAAATGTGCAATATTAATCAGACATAATGTACGGAATTTGACGTAATTTACGCCTACACGTAAGGCATCGTAGCACTGCAAGCCTTCAATCCAGCGGTTTCGTGTTTACAATACGTCGTAATTAGTACGTGCTACATCTATTTCTTGACTCGCCATGAAGAATGTTAAGTAAATCTAAATTTACCCTCAAATGCAACATCCTAGACATCATGCCGTTGGAAATAAATTTCTTCATTCGCCTCTCCGCTCATTGGTGAACTGTCCAATATATAGAGTGAAATTTCTAAATTCTAAGCAACATACATTCATTTCCAGCAGAACATGAGGTCAATATTGTCGGAAAATTAAAAATATATAAAAATAAACTTAGAATAAGATAATAGTTATATTTTCCGAGAGATATGTAATATTTAATTTACGGTTTCGTATTATAAGACCAAGATTTAGGAAAGGTGAAAACATTTGCTTGCTGTTGGGTCGAATTGCGAAACATAAAATTTCCATTTTTACTCACCGTTTTGTGTAATTTAAAGTCGTAAAACTGTAGAAATAAAACAAATTTCGTGTGAATCGGAGCCAGAAATTCATAATAGCATTATCAAAATAGAAGATGTTATCAATTTCTACGACAATATCTATATATATATAATGAAAATAGGTTGTGTTTGTTCGCCAATCACGTAAAAACTACTAAACGTATAGACATGGGACTGGGACCATTCGATGATGAATGATTTGTAGATGGTTCTAGGCTACTCATTTTTCGAATTCCGTAAATCTTTCGCCATTTTATTTATAATAAAAATTACCCAGCGAAGCGGGGGGGTCAGCTAGTACATAATAAATATAGTGTTACATCTTGGGTTCGAGAAATAAGATAGGATGAAAAACATGTGTATATTCAGTAACACAGATAGACAAATGCACCGCGGAACCACTTTAACACTTTTAATTAATCAAAGAAAAGTACCTCGTCACGCTGGAGTTTTAAAAAATATTTTTGTCGACGAATGATCTCGAATACTCTGCGAATGCAAACAAAATCACTCACTAAATCATTTATAAAATCAAAGATGTAAGCACGTTGCGTCCACCGTAAAAAGCAGCATCTATCGTGATTTGGAACATTCTAAAAACCACCCTTGTGTTTGGAGATGAATTAATACAAGGTTTTATATTATTATTTATTTTTTCAGGGCAGTTATTTTGTTATTGAATTATTTCGTCTATGAGTGTAGTTCGCAACAATTGTCAAATGTAACAAAATACATTTTTGACGCGTTTGTGTTTATGAAATTACAATAAAAGAAAAAATACCGTTTTATAACAAAAATAAACAGTTAAATACAATACAATTTATTTAAGTAGGTAATTAACCAGGTGGAAATTTTACCACGCTCGAAGTCATAAAATAAACATGAATAAAATTCTTTTTTTTTATTTTGAACTAATATTTTAGTAATGCCTATAATTTAAAACCGGCGTCGGAAACATAAAACTTCATGTATTTTACGATCGCTTTTCTTAACACTTTCTAAGCAATAAAGATAATGTAAAACACTTAGTATACAAATGATAGTCTTTCAACTTATAAGATATTCGTTAATAGGCAATTCGAACGGTAATATCTGACATTTTGTGTTCCGTTTTAAATAAATACAAGTATTATAATCTTACGCATCGTCGGCTGTGAATGCAATTCTGCGTGTAAAACGCGTGCGACAGATCGGAACAGCGGGTGGCTGTACCTCTATCTTATTTTACACGTAGTATTTTTTTAACGCATCGTATTTACCTTACTGCTTTTTCATTATCAGCTCAATTTACAGGGTGTTTCGAATAGTATACAGCTAATTTATTAATATTCTATATAATAATAAATAAGGAAATGTTTTTATGTAACATAAGAAATAGGTCCATTCTTGTTTTCCATTGTTTACTCATATAAATTATTTTGTAATCAATTATATTTTTGATTTGAAACTTTCTATAAGGACGTAAGGCGACTTTACTAAATATGTGGTATGTGATATATTAAAGATGCGATTGAACGGTACATGTGAAAATATATGAAAATTATATTTTTCAATTTCAACATTATTCTTTGTTCAAATTAAAATTCTTAATTTTTTATTTCAAACTTTAATATTCATATTGACTTTTATTTAAAATTTATACAAAATATATATACTTCTTGCTAAGAATGCCGATAGATGTGAAAGCCAGTCTAATGTTAATAATGATTTCAATTTACAAATTATGATAAATTATTTTTGATTTTACAATCGATTTGAAAATATTTAAAAAAAACCTCTATCATTTCACACCAATTTTTAATTTTAACTTCTATTTGTAATCTTCATTTATTGTTTATTATATGTTTTTTTTTATGTTAAAAATTGCAAACGAGTTTTTAGGCCGTCTTGCAATAAGTGTATGGGCCGCTACGTCCATGAATGTTCGCAAAAGGAACTGTACTTCTAAAAACATAGTCGTATCTGTTTCGGAAACATCTTTCAATCCAAGCGCGTTTCACGGTTTCGGGGTGCGTTATAGAAACTCACGCGCATAACGCACTCCCTCCTTTGGCCCCCCATTCGTCCGCACGAAAGAGATGAAAAGGTGTGAGATAAGCTGTTTATCAGTGGAATCAGACATCATGCCTCCCTTTAGCTTGAGATGATAAGCGGTGTATTCTCTCAGTCGTCCAGGGTCGAGTATCATTATGAGCAAGTAACGGGGAAGATCGATGGCGGAAGTGACGAAGAAATCATTGTATAAGTCTGCGGCACGGAAACAGAAAAATGTATAATTTGTCGCTGGCATGTGTGATTTTTTTCTTTCATTATCGTAACGGCACTTTGGCATGTCGAAGAAAAAGACAACAGATTTATTTCAAAGGATTGATAGTTATATTTCTATTGTGTGACATATGTAATACGTAGAGATTTTTGAGCTTATTAGAAATCCTAGTAACGATCCCATTTACTTTTTATTTGATGTATGGAATTTTAATTTAAATTTATTTTAAAAACCGTTTTCCGGCCGTCACCGACTATAACGAACTCGATTTTCAACTTTTATCTTTTTTTTAATGAAAATGTACTGACCGAAAAACAAACAAACAAATCGAAATGAAGTCATAATCGTGTCGTTGTACGTTAATAGAAAAACTTTAGTAAATGAGCAAAATCGGCAAAACGTCAATAAAATGAAATACGATGTCAATATAATTTATGACAAAAAACTACATTCATCACAAAAATCTAAATAATTTATTCATTATTTTCTTTAATCGACGGATATTCATCTTCAACGAAATGTCACAACCATTAATACAGACGTCATCGTAATTTATAGTCGCTCGTTAACAAATCCGTTTATCATTTTAAAGAAGTGCACAGCAAGGTTGTTCTCTCATTATGATTAAACAAACATAATATATGTATTATAAAAAAAATATAAGTTTACTCCATCTCAGTGGTATGCACCAAGAGTTATACAATTTTCTGGAATTTCAGAAAGAGAAAAGTTCCTATTTAGTTAAGTAAAAGTCTAACCACGGCTTCTTCCACGTGAACACAGAACACACTCGTTCGCATTCATACTTGTTGATCCCAACTTATTTCCGGTTTCGCTTTCGTTTCATATTTCCACAGTTGTGATCTCAATCACAAAGCCGTCCAGCTCTAGTTTTTTTCGGATCCAAGTCCCGCTCTCGACCGAATCCGATATCCAGTTTCGTCCCCGGTCCCATTCTCGGTTTCAGTTACGATGCGGGTGCTGCCCTTGATTTCGCTCCCTATACACATAAAGTTTTAGTGTCCGTGTAAACGTGAATCCAAAACGTAAAACTTGTCTGTGATTTCAAATGTTTCAAAACCTCCAAGTCAATTTTATTCTATGTTTTTATCACTTTTAAGTTCGATTTTAAAAAAGTGCTCATGTAGCATATGTTTGAGTCTAAATATGACTTGTGAAATATCCAATTTTATATATTTCAGTTATTTTTGTTCCATTTAAATCAAAGAAGATCTCTTTAAAGTCAATTTTTCAAAGACGACGAAACAAGTCGAATTTAAATTTTCCTTGAAGAGTAAAGAGTATACTTGTTTTCAGGATTTTCACTTAAAAAATGGCAGTCTCTTACGGATTGACTCGCTAAAATCGCTGAAACATGTATTTAAATTCTAAACAGAAGTTGAATTATTAATTTTTATATTTTTAACTATTAAAATAAAGATACTTCATACATCCTTCCCTCAATTATTTAACCTCCTCAAGAGTATTTCCAAAAATGATAGAACAGTGTAGCTACCAATACGAACCATATTTCTTTGTAGTTCTAGAGAATTATTCGAATGAATCAGCTCTTTATGTATTTATGACGATTACGATTTATGTATTTTTTCACAAAAGCGATTTATATATTTGTGGCAACATCGACATTTATACAAATTTTGTGAAAATATGGAACTAACGATCTTTTTTGTGACAAGTCCAAACGTCACATTCAATATAGGAATTGTCTTTGTGTTTCCAAAAAGAAAACTATTCTAGAAATGAGAAACATTTACAATACAAAAAAAAATTAATGTAAATTAAGGATTTGATAGTTTATTTAAAGGCTATCTTTAGCAGAGATCACGCATTTATTTCGATTGTCAGGAAAAAAGACAAGGTGGAATGAACTCAAGATGACACTATTCGAATTTCGCGAATTCGTGGCGATTGTGGTGCCATCTATAAGTCAGCTGTGTGCTGTGTCTGTCCAAAACCCGCCGCATAGCCAACCACGGCACTGTTGGTTACGTTACATTCTAGCTTCGTCAAAAAAACTATTGTCTTAAGCACAAATACTTCGTATTTTGGACTTAATATATATTTCCATACATTGTCAATGTGTTATATATTTACACATATCACTACGAATAGAATGTTTTACAAAAATATGCTGATTAAAAAAATAAAGAATGACTGTATTTTTCATACACAATGTAGAATTTTGATAATATTTATGCATTTATGTACATATAGTATTTCAAATAGTTTTAACTAACTGGCGAATACATGTAGTTTTAATTATTCAATTACTTTTACATTGTGAATAACGAAAAGCCTTCCAAATATGAAGGAAAAAACACATTGAAACGAGGAAAAATTTTTATACGATCATTATAATACATACTAAAACATTTATGAATTATCTAAAGAGTTCTTATTTTGTGCGTATTACAACAGAGACAACATTGAAAACCGACCCTTAAATACCAACAATAATAATAAAACAAAACTTAAATCGATGTACGCGAAACCGAATATAGTACGTACACAAGTGACAGTGTTAATCGATACCGGTGCAGCACCCGAAGCTACTATCGATTAATCGCCGCTCACAGATTCAATCGGGCGTGTTGGTGTGCGACGGCCGTAAATAAAACATCGTTTCGTAATCGAAGGCGGTTAAGTGGGCGACGGTGGCGAGGGGACCTTTCGGTGCGCGGGGCGACAATCGATTTGTCAACGCGTCCGTCCGCCGGGCGAGACGATAAGCATCGATACAATCGAAGGTGTCAGGTCACATCGAAATCGATATAAATAACTTCGATGTATTCGCATTTAATTATTGGAACTAATAATTAAAATAAATTGCGTTTCACTTCATTTGTTTTATTTGAAATTTATAAATTATCAAAAAGATAACTGGCCGGCCGAAATTGGAACCAAAAAAGGAAAAACCGAGTTATACTAGTTAATCTGTATATACGAAGTACAAGGTCATTCTCATTTCCAATTAGCGCAATAATCACTTTTTCATAGAGTGGGAAAAATTACAAAAAAGTGATTATTACGTTCGCCTCGTCAATTGCGACATAAATTCAAATCCATGCCTTCTACTGATACAGTGTAACATAAAGAAATATCTTCATTACTCTTTTAAAAAGCAAATTAAACGAAAAAAATCTTTTCGAAGTATCTTATAGAATTTTTTTAAAAATTATATTAAATTTACATTTTTATATAAATTAAAAGAAAATGAAACTCTTCTTTAGATTAAATATTTTTGGACCGTGTTATTTAATCGTATGTTTAAAATGATATGGTCACCTCATTTGACAGGTCAATTTACACTAACACATTTATTTAATTTCAAGCTCTATAATGGTGTTTATCTAAATCTACATTTTTCCACAATACATATAAGGAAATCTGTTATTTATATCTTTCAATATAAACATATTTAACTGTCAACATTCTTATCATGTTTAAAATAAACACAGGCAATAACAGCTCATATGCGAATGCAAGAAGGAAAAATACAAAACCTACTATGTCTCTTAGACATAATGTAGGTCGGAGATATTAAGTGTTAATGTCGACATTAAACTTTTTGAATGAGCGACTGACATTAGCTACCTAACCGTGTACAACAGAAATTGATGCCATTTCAATGAAACGACACAACACGACAAAATTTATTAATCAAAATCTGGTTTTAATGGAATATATAGGTATATATTTTAAAGATAGTCAAGATGCAATAATTTTAAGATTGTTTTATCATTTTTCCTTTAGGGACACCAGTTGTGGAAACAGATATATATATGTATATATATCTGTGCGTAAGTGGAACTGGATGAGGAAGACGAAATTCATGGAATTCATTTTTCCAGGGGCTGTCCGCGCCAACATTGTTAAAACGCACGGTGACAAGTCACGAGGTCGTCTTTTTGCGTTTGTGTCTGCGTGAAGTGGAACTTGATGAAAAAGACAAAATTCATGGAAAAATGAATTCCATGAATTTCGTCTTTCTCATCCAATTCCACTGGAAAAATGAATTCCATGAATTTCGTCTTCCTCATCCAATTCCACTGGAAAAATGAATTCCATGAATTTCGTCTTCCTCGTTTAGTTCCAATTACGCACAGACACAACCGCAAAAAGACGACCTCGTGACTTGTCACCGTGCGTTTTGACAATGTCGGCGTGGTGAGCCTCTCACGACGATGAGGAAGACGAAATTCATGGAAAAATTAATTTCATGAATTTCGTCTTTCTCGCCCAATTCCACTGGAAAAATGAATTCCATGAATTTCGTCTTCCTCATCCAGTCCACTTACGCACAGACACAACCGCAAAACGACGACCTCGTGACTTGTCACCGTGAGTTTTAACAATGTCGGCGTGGTGAGCCTCTCACGACGATGAGGAAGACGAAATTCATGGAAAAATTAATTTCATGAATTTCGTCTTTCTCGCCCAATTCCACTGGAAAATGAATTCCATGAATTTCGTCTTCCTCATCCAGTCCACTTACGCACAGACACAACCGCAAAACGACGACCTCGTGACTTGTCACCGTGAGTTTTAACAATGTCGGCGTGGTGAGCCTCTCACGACGATGAGGAAGACGAAATTCATGGAAAAATTAATTTCATGAATTTCGTCTTTCTCGCCCAATTCCACTGGAAAAATGAATTCCATGAATTTCGTCTTCCTCGTTTAGTTCCAATTACGCACAGACACAACCGCAAAAAGACGACCTCGTGACTTGTCACCGTGCGTTTTGACAATGTCGGCGTGGTGAGCCTCTCACGACGATGAGGAAGACGAAATTCATGGAAAAATTAATTTCATGAATTTCGTCTTTCTCGCCCAATTCCACTGGAAAAATGAATTCCATGAATTTCGTCTTCCTCGTTTAGTTCCAATTACGCACAGACACAACCGCAAAAAGACGACCTCGTGACTTGTCACCGTGCGTTTTGACAATATCGGCGTGGTGAGCCTCTCACGACGATGAGGAAGACGAAATTCATGGAAAAATTAATTTCATGAATTTCGTCTTTCTCGCCCAATTCCACTGGAAAAATGAATTCCATGAATTTCGTCTTCCTCATCCAGTCCACTTACGCACAGACACAACCGCAAAACGACGACCTCGTGACTTGTCACCGTGAGTTTTAACAATGTCCGCGCGGACAGCCCCTCACGACTTTGTATAAAAATCAGGGCCGGAACATTTATTCGATAAGCGAATGTTTAAATGCTTTATTGTTTTCGAATTACATAGTACAGTATGACTGGACTATACTATGTAAAAATACTTTGTAGGGTTCGATAAAGTAATGATTTTTTTTTGTAATCACGTTCTGGTCAAAAATCCTAAAATCACCCAACAGTTAGTAGAAAGACATATTTTGTGGTTTCTTTGAGAATTTCTGTTGTATCTGTGATAGAATTTCGATAGAGGCGATTCGCGGAAGAACAGATCTGAAATTAATCGTCACAGTTCACAAATGCAGCAACTATAAATGGTGGTTAATAGGCCACACGGCTCGTATAAAATTTAAGCTTGCTGCATTTAGCAAAAAGCTTTAACAAAAATGCTATTAAAAAAAGGAACGTCACTTTTTGCTTTTCACAACCCAAAAATTTACTACCGCCGATTGAAGTCAGCACCGAGCCCTCACTACAATCTATTTACAGTATTGTGAAAGCTATGAGAATAAATCTGAATTTTGCATAGTGATTTATTGTGATCAAATTAATGTAATACATATATGGATATTAAGCATTAACCTCTCATTACGTACATATCATCTTCTAAAAAGAATGACTTATATTTATAGCGCATGTTGTATGATTGCTGAGGAAAGTCACGGTTTTATAAGAGAGTCATATTAGTTTAAACGAAAAGACAAGTAAGAAAAAAACAAACCATAGGAGAAATCTTTCCTGAAGCTTCGTCCACACGCTTCGTCATGCCTGCGCGCATAACTGTACAAATCTTTGCGCAGATAATGCATGCGCGAGTATAGAAACGCGTATTAACACGCGAGCTTAGAAGCGCGGCTTGTGCAATCTTTGCCCTGCTGAAGAACGTACGGTATAATTTTCAATTTGCGTGAGTTTTACTTGCATGCATGGGCGGTCAATCAAACCGTGATTGAGTCGAGCAAAATTGTCATACAAACGACAAGCATGCATTTGCGAAGCCCAGTATGGGGAGTAATTTAGGGACAAAATATTGGAACGTAGAAGAGAGAGGGATTGGCGAGTCAATGGTTTAGAGGGTTGTCTTCTAACTAGAATGAAGGCGTAAATCATAAACGTGCAGATGTCAGGATCGATTAACTTTCATATTTAACTAATGACTATTTTTATTTGACAATCTAAGTTGTCATACCTAATATAAATGTAGATAATTCCCCATGAAAGAAAAAAATTAATCGCTCCAGAAAACCTAGATGTATATGGAACTCTATTTGAATCATTTATTTTATTATGACTGCTTGATAGACGCAGTTGTTAGTGACCCTACGTGCTACGCTGGGGGCGTGAGTTCGATTGCTTCACAAGACACGTTTATTTCGTTAAAAAATTAATATTTGTTTGAATCTAGATCTATGTATTCGTTTTATGTGCACATATTCACAAAAATAAGTATAAGTGTATTCTGTCAAATATCTGATAGCTATAGTTCAAGCCTTGTTGCTTAGTTTGGCATCAAGTGGTGTCGTGTATGTGTCCCAAGATATTTATTACTATTACTAACTTCAGCCCGTGGCTCCGCCCGCGTGGAGATAGAATAATTTCCTTCATTTTGCATTTCCGTTTATGCCCTTAGTGATCGATTCTCATCCCGATCCTGATGTCGATGCTAATTTGTCTACACTCTTGATGTCGATCACGGCCCCGCTCCCAAATATGATTCCGGACTGCTTTACATTCCGATTCTAGTCACGCTATTTATTTGAATTCTAGTTCCACACTCGGTTCGGACCTAGGTCCCATTCTTGATTCGATCCCTAATGGTCTCGAATCTCAATTTCGTCTCGTCTCATAAGCGGGACGAGAAGCGAGAAGATTCCGAATCGCCTACTGTGACCGGTACCGGAATTTAGATTCCACTACCGGTAACTGTTTCGATTTGGACGAAGCTGGGGCTAATGCTAATATCGAAATAAAATTTAGACTATACTGCAAGTACCCATAAGTAAGACTAAGGTTAGTTATTTTAAACACACGATAATAATAATTTTTATAAATACACATTATAAATAAACACGTTCTATATCGACGTCCTATACCGACTTACAGCTCCCTATTTATTATAGCTTCTATTACGTAAAAATTAACTAATTATTATAAATACAGGATTTCAGTCAAATATAATAAAACCAACGAAACTTATATTGATACATTTTTTCTAACTTTATAGTCTAATTTAGTAATTAAGTGCATTTACTGATATATGTACAGAATATCCTTCATAAATTATTTGATTTAATTATTTTCAGTCAAAGTACTAAATACCGTAGACAATTCAAGAGATCGATGTATAGATATGTGTATAAATTAATAGAACTTTTTTGTTTGTCAATTGATTAGAATGAAATAAACATTAAATGTTACAGGAAGCTTGCCACAATATATCAAAAAAAACAAATATTCAAATTGATCTATTTGTGGTTTTTGACATTAACGTGCACAAACGCACAAACAAAGTGAAAAAAAAATCTAAAAAAAAGGTTTTTGGCCTCGTTAATATAAATCTATACATATATAATGAAAATAGGTTGTCTTTGTTCCCCGATCACATAAAAACTACTAAACGTATAGACATGGGACTGGGACCATTCGATGCGGGATGATTTGTAGATGGTTCTAGGCTACTCATTTTTCGAATTCCGTAAATCCTTCGCCATTTTATTTATAAATAAAAATTACCCAGCGAAGCGGGCGGGACAGCTAGTACGTGTATAAACTGTTTTTTTTTTGGAAAAATATTTTATGTACAGACACGACTCGTTTACATTTATATTACATGTATCGATTATTATTTATTTAAATATTTTTTGAGTACGAGTATGTGTGCGTGCGTGTGAGTGCAAGCATGTTGTGTTATCTATAAAATTCTACGTTGTTGTAGAAAAACCTGGCTGTGGCAAATTCATTATTTCGGAAATTCTTTATTTTGAGAAATTCCTTTAATATTCCAATAGCGCATTACAAATATTTTGATGGAAAAATTGATGATGCAGATTATTTATAGATGAAGGAAAATTGAGATTTAAAAAGCTTCACTGTTTTCCTGTTATTTTTGTATTATTTATTTTTGTTGACAAACTAGTTCATTCAAGAGAATGACGAGAAAGGTTAAGTTATGATCAAAGATATATTAAAATATTAAGTCTATGGGAATCTGTTAAGTTTATCCAAATGATTGTATAAATGATTTATCTTCAAAGGCGCGCGGTGCGCGAGCGCGTCGTTCGTTGTATTTATGTATTAATTCCGTGCTTCGACTTCGACATGATTCATGACTTATTGTTGTCGCGCAAAAAATTGCACTCACCCGAAGGTTTAAGTGTTAATGGCTCCATTAAAATATTTTCTCCCTTTTCGATTATATACCCTCCTCGGAATTTTTGATGAAGTGCCTCGAATCGCAAGAACGAATACATTTGTATACATCAATATTTTTATTATATGATTATTCTTTACTAGATGTCCGTTTGTGGTATCGCCCGCGTTCGTATTAAAGCTATATCAACTGTATACTCGTATACGGTTTCAATCCAAACTCGAAATCAAAAATATCTTTATGTCATACGCCATACACCAGGCCGCGCAAACTATATTACGAAATAAGTCAAATTTAACAAAAATAAAACTACAAAAAAATTCTTAAAAATTTATGAATGCTCATTTTTAAAGTCCCCAAAAGAAATTAAAACACATACAATTATCATTAAATTCACAATACTTAATTCGTCATTTTTTTGGAGTTGGTGCCACCCAAAACAATACGAATGAGCCCCAACTCGAGAAGCTTACTGAAGTCAGTTAAAAGTTACACTAGCCAACTACTGTCTTCATCATCACACCCCAGTTACAAAATGTAACTGGGGTCTGATGATGTGTCAAACTTATCAAAACAAAATAAAGGAGCCAAAACTCGAAGGGTTTACTAGTAACTACAGAAGACTTCCTGTGTCCATCTTTACAATCCATCATAAGACTATCGATACCGATATACTAAATGGCACTCGTCAAAATATACTGATGATTCCAAGCTCGAAGGTTTACTTATAGCCGTTGGAGATTAGTCGATGACTAAATCGCAGTATTATTCCCTAATTTTTGTACATTAAAGAGTGATGTTGCTTCCAGCATCATCTTTAGCAGCATGAGATGATGACTCCCAGACGTGAACACCTGACTAACTAAAAAAGAGCTCAAGGACTCTATACGTGCCTATGATATTTGAGGATGTTCTTTAATTTCTCTGATATTCACTGACTGTAAATAACAATAACGTATCATTTGCAAAGAGAAGTATCTCACGAACATCTGTAACAAAACAAGTAATTAGTATAGACTAAAAACAGATATAGATGTGTGGTATCCTCATATGAACCATAAACCATATGAATAGAGTTGTTTATATTTTGGAATCACTCAGTAAAAAATCTTAAATATTATTTGAATAGGGCATTTATCATTTTTTTTAGATTTTTCAAAATCTCCGTAATCGTTAATAAGATAATAATTTCTTTATTAAAATATTCACTACAATTCTATCCTTTTTCTTATGATAGAATTAAATTAACACTAAAAATAAAACTTAATTAGTCACGAACAGCGTTACGACGAAAATAAATTAAAATATTCCATTACAGTTAATTTGTGTACAGATGTAATAAAATGCTTATTAAAATATCGACCTTACCATTAAACGAATTCGAATTGACAAAAAAGCAAATAAGTTTGCATAGAAATATATCGTTTTATACCTATATCAAAGACGATACACAAGGTAATACGTGTAAATCTATAATTAATTTACGTTTACAGTGTAACGAATCTCAAATAACACGTATCTCAAATGCCTATAATCTTATTTAATGTCATTTAAAGTGCTTCTAAGCGTCGGTAATTTTTGTATGACAAATGCCTGTGTCTCGTCAAGGTCATGTGACCGATTAAGTAATTTATCTTCAGGTCGGGATGTTTGTGTCAGATATGTGCTTGTCTGTATTGTTATTGTCTATACTAATTCGGGATGTATGCGATTCACGCTTTGCGGTATATGTAGAAGTAGAACCTTAGAATAACGCTAATTATTGTTATCGCATCGCACAGAAATTACTGAACGAATTTTGATTGCGTTTTCAATCAAAAATTGCGTTTGTTATTTACCAGTTTTTATAAGTGACTTCGTCCCCATCAAATCTTTTCTTTATTGGCATACATTATAATTTTCAATGGATGTGTGAAACAACAGGAACCTTTAAAATTGCTTTAATTAATTTGAAAATACAACTTTTAAAATTTACTTAAAGTTTCCTTGTCACGTTTCTTTATTTTTCTCTTTTTATTTTGTCATAAATTAGAGAAGGTGTCCTTATTTATGAATGACATTTTCTTACAAAAGGAAAATAATGTAATATTATGGACCTTATTTTTTTTTTATTGTAGAGCTTTCAACTGCAATTTACAGTTAGACAACTTACAGTTAGACAAGAAAGCCACCAATCACCGGAGCAGTAGTAAGTGGTGACTAATAAAATTCAAATCGGATACAAAGACATTTGTAAGAAACGGTAATAGTAAATGTTATCCAAATGAATGGGTTGCCTTTCTAGCAACCGTCTCCAGCGCATCGTTATAGATCCAAATCGAAAATAATCGTTCTCTCTCTAAGAATTCAGTGAATCCGTTCTATGCATGTGAGTCATCGAATAAATAATTCAAGACACGTTTCATTGTGGTAACTCTTACGATTGGTCTGGGCGCTTGTATAATCGCGTAGACAATTATACATATATATTGCAATGTGATTTTCATTTTGAGGCTTAGATATCGCCTGTACAGGGCCACGTTTGTCCTTTCGTTGGCCCAGTGGGTGTTCCGGACTTATGGATATCGTTCAAAGTGGTGTCGTGGAACACCAGATAGGAACGAAGTTCCTTATTATAAAAATATTAATATCAAGTTCTATACGAGGTATAAAAAAAATAATTATTCGGGTATACATTTTTATTATGATTTTTATCGACACAATTAAAAAATAATGAGCAAACTCAATGACTATAAATATAGTCGATATATTGTATAAAAATCAAATTTTCAATTTTTGAAATACTTATGTATTACTGATTGTTGGGTATTGTTCACCGACATAACATCATTTGTCGCGTTATTTCTTCTCGTTCTTTGTCTTGTACATTGTCGGAATTATATATTTCTGAACTAAAAAGAAAACAGTAAAATATACTCTATGTAACTTTGACATTGTTTAATAATAACCAACAATTATAAAACCATTTATTTATAAATAATTTATTAATTAATAATAAAAATGAATAAAATCAATTTTTATTCATTTTAATTGTATAATTAATAATAGTAATAATGAAATTACTATTATTAATTTTACAATTGTCAGAGAAATTAAATATTGTTATTTTAAACAAAATTTAATTACACTCAATAATCTCATAAATATAACAAAATTTAAGTAATAAAAAAACACAAGCCATTCTTAGATCGTTAAACATTAGTGGAATGATATATTAATAATAGTAAACTGCAATAATAGTAACAGTCATCAGGTAGACTATACATTAGACACTGTACAGCCATCATACATGGACTATACATAAAAATCTTACGCTTTTACGTTACGGAGTTACGGACGTTTTTTGCCGGCTAGGGTACCCTCCGCAACGCCCATAAGGAACTTCGTTCCAAAGAAAAAAAAAATTATTAATTAATGTGAATTAATTAATAATAATATTTATTTTAATTAAAGTGATTAAAATACGCTTTCGCCTTGACAGATACCTGTTACATGACATTAATCCAATGTGAAATATATCCTTAATTGTTATTACGGAAACGAGGACGACGCGACGTCCCGTCGATAACGTTATGTTTTCAACTATCTAATTCAGAAAATAAACTCAGTTGATCAGTTCTACTAACTGTCGGCCCGCTTTTGAATTTCTCCGGCGTACTGAGACCGAACGGCGGCCTGGATAGGCTTACGGTACTAGGAAGTTCTCGCTTTTGACTTAGACTCAATGTTAAAATAAACCCTTCGAGCAACGGAACACGCGGACCAGAACAGAAACGAAATAAGAATAGGGCTTTAGTACGTTTATTGCTATTTTTATGAAATGTAACGTACGAACTACCGAACGGCATATCGCACTTTTTAGATTAATAAAGTTGCGCTTCTGTTGGAATTTAGAATTAACAGCCGTTTTACTGAAATTAGTTTGAGAAATAAGCTTCGAGAGCTTCAAGCTTATTGATTAGACTATGATTTTCTATCACTGGCCATTTAATTATAAAGTATACGAAGTAACTTTATAATTAAAATATAACTAAATAACATAAAATGAAAAAATAAAAGAAACAGCATTTTAATGGTTCCAGATTGAGCAAAAAAAGCCAAATACGTCTCAGGTGGCGTTAGTTTCGTCGTTGAATATTTTAAACTACAATGACATAACAAGAATACCATGATGGAAGTAGAATAAAAAAGGTTTTGTACATTTCAAAAATCGTATACGATGAACACAAGCAGGGTATAAACGGCAATCAACGGACGCACGCTATATCCCAAAAGAAAGGTAGTGATTAATCCGAATGATTTGTAGACATTCGCTGTGCCTCACTTAACCCTAAAACGCATGGGAAGCCATTTTTCTCAGAAGGCCGCGGTCGACCGTCATTGTTCGCCGATGCCGTTTATTAACCTGTGCGATGCCTGAACGATTAGTCACAATTTCAAACGTATAGCCTGGGTTTTGGGTTAGCGGTCCGAATGCTGGTCTTTATTGTTTATGCTCGTCGTAATTGATGGCGCGATCGTAAAACGAAAAGAAGGTTAATTGTACGTTTCGGTGTTTTGTGGTTCTTTTGGAAAATGTATATTTTAACACACACACACACACACACACACACACACATATATATACATATATATATATATATAGGGAAAAGCAGTTCGGATTCGTACACTTTTTATGTTAAGCCATATCAGAGAAAAACCAATGGCTATTGGAAATTGGAATTAGTTTTAATGCTATTAGATAGCTAACATAACCACTACAATCAGTGTATAGTACCAGGCTTCAGCTATTGAGAATTTTCTAAAAAAATGGAAAACGTACGAAAGCACCACAAATTCGGGGTAGCTTCGTACACATTGTGGGGCACATTCGTACACAGTGGGGAGTCTACGTACACAGTAATAAATAATGCTATTTATTGAGATCAAGATCAACATGCAATCAGTGTTTTATTGAAAACATAGCTTCTTGTCGCACTGGTGTTTTCTGGTTTTCTGAGACTTAAATTTGGATTCCGCCTGCGAAAACTGTCCATTTATTCTTTTCCCGTCATTCTGTTATGGTCTCGGCTAGATGAATAACGTAACTTATTCGCTTTTGCGAACTCACAGACTAACTTTCTTGTTTACTCTATTGTTAGATCATAGTACCTTTTGGATCAAACACTGATATAAGCGTTTAAGTAAGCCCCTTCAACAGCTGTGGAAACTTGATTCGACGTGAATTTTGAACTAAAAACACGCTTTGGGATAGCATTTTCTTCTTCAGCGGCAGCTTGTTTATGAAATTTTGTTAAGGGAATTCCAAGAGTTGTCGGTTTCATGTCATATTTTTGAGCAGATTTCCTAATGGGCAGAGCTTTGTCCAACACCTATTTCATCGCAGACGCCATTTCATCTTCATCTACCTCTCCCTTTGTGGTACTCTTTATCACGTAGGTATGTTCGCGGCATGATTCTGTAAGAAAATGTGAAGGACTCATTCCTATGGGCAGGCATTCGAATTATTCGACTGTAAGAAAAAGCTATTCGAATGAATTTTCGTCATTCGTATGATTTAAAATTATATAATGAAATGAAACTACATAAAATAACATTTTTTTATAGCACATCTGCTGCCATTATAATAAAAGTAAATTACAATACATACCTCTGTGCTACATAAAACAAATACAAAGGAATAAATATCTTGTTATAATACATTAGGTAAACAAAAAATCTTTATTCGAATAAATTTATTTTTATTATAAATCATTCGAATGATTAATTTTCATGCGAATGATTAATTTTCATTCGAATGATGAATAATAATCTTTTGAATACCACGAATTAAATCATTTACGAATTAAATTTTCGGTACAATTGCCTATACCTAATAATCTCTGTCCCTCATCTGTATACGGTAGTGCGGGGTACATTCGTACAGCACGAATCTACCCAAATTATAACTGCACGAAGACACCCCAACCCAAACAATCAAAACAATTCACACAAAATAAAAATAACCTGTAACATTAATCCAAAATGTGTATTTGTATAATAATCTTGGTCATTGATTTATAAGCCGAAATAAATTACTTTTGCGATTTAAGCTAAACCTAAAGAGCTAATTACGTCTAAATGTGACAGTAAAAATTTCTTATGAGCAAAAACACGCACCGACTATCTCCAAGGACCCCTATGGCCGCACTAATATTCATATTAATCTATGGGCCGCACTGCCGCCCTGCTCCGCGGGTAGCCTATATGCGTGAGTGGGTGTCACGCACATAAATACGAGCGCGTCATCATACTCTGTATTGGTGATGAGACTATTGTACGAATGCTTTTGTTGTACGAATTCTACCTACTTTTCCCTATATATTTTCAGAACCACGGCGCTTCTAAAATTTGATTATGTAGTAGTCGCTGTCACTATGTAATAGGCAATTTTATTGATATTTGAACTGTTTTCGGACTTTGCAAAATAATTGCAATTTCACTAATTCCGCAATAGTCAGTATACAACGTAAATAATATGTATTCAGTTAGCCCACTGTGACCACCGCTGTCGGAAAACATCGTCGTGTGTGAACCCCATATATTGCAAAAGACTCGAAAGACCAGATATCTATGGTTGTAAAGCTGGGTATTCACTGTGTCGACGAACAGTAACAAAAGCGGTTGACGCGTCGTATCTTTGCGCTGTTAATTTAAATTGGAACACGGTCGGGACCTTGATACATTGTCGATTTCTCTCTGAGAAGATACGGTTTACAAACGTCATCGAATCGCAAACATTCGTCATGTATAGAATGCATAGATCAATTAAAAAAAAAACATAAGTACCGTTGTACAGTGCCCATCGAAAAGACTAGCTTTATCATAGACAAACGCATGGTACAATTATAGATCATTTTTATGGTTATAAATCTAGCGATCTTTTTTTCAATAATTCACCCATAAAAAGACGATAGTGAACGTTCGAATTACGTTACAATAAACTTTACTTTAAAAATTATTTAGTTGAAGATAATTTGACGATACGCTTTGATGTGAACGTTCACATTATATCGCAAAGGTAGCGACCACAGTGTCTGTAGTGCTTTTTTTTTTCATCTTGCAGCAAGGAGGAAGTAAAAAATGCGTAACGCACACCCGCGTGCACGAGGCGTAGTGTGGGGCTGAAACCCACTAAAAACTTCCCTCTGAAGTTGGAACACTTTGGTCGGTCAATGCTACATAGCTGGAATTCTATAATAGCTTTACCGAATGCGGCCAGACGACACGCGGGAGTGTCGACGACGCGTGACGTGCCCTATGGGCGATTCCTTAAGTGATCGCCTCGGCATATGAGTCTCTGGATACCGACACGGGTCGGGTCCATTTTACCTACACGGCGCGAAAGCGGCCGGGTGCAGTAGGAGAGCGCTGTAGTGCTTGCGTGACTTTACACACTGGATGTTTCTAATTTAATCTGCACTAGTGTGTAGAGTGTGTTTTAACTATTACGTCATAGTTCTGTGTAATGTCGTGTACATGACAATTTGCGTATATGTCCCTATATGCAATTTACGAAGGCTTAATATAAAAAAAGGAAACGGGATGGTAATAGTTTTTGCTAACAGTCGACCCATAGTGAATGCCCGGCTTAATATATGACGCTGCATAGTATTATAGCTAGTTTCGATGTTGATATTAATAACTGTTTGCTAGAAATCGTGATACGAACTCACACAGTAGCGAATTTCTCGTATTTTGTGACGCGCTCAATATGAGTTTTTCGCGCCCAATTTCGCTTGGGTTCTTAAACCTTGTTCGAGGAGACGAATATAAACTAAAAACACAAAGTACAAACAGAGATTTTTATTTGATAATTTGTATAGCATAAAAACTGTGCGCTTTAATGTTGTTGATAAACGCATTTTAAATTAAACAGATAATTTACAAAATATATGACAATTGTTACAAGGTGTGCAAGTAATGCACACCTTTTATCATTATAAAAAAAATATAATAGTAATAGTCATTATTAATATTATTATTATTACTATTATTATTAATAAACAGTTACAGCAAAGAAGTATCGTTACTTAGTGAATAGACCGTATTTAAGTTACAAAATTGTTATTGAAGATTTAACGAAATATAAATTTGGGCTTATCATTTTGGATTATACATAAATTACGATAATGGAATTTTATAAAGAGCACTGCATTATACGCCAATATCATGATATGTTTAATTAAAATATGCATTACAATTTAACTGTATTACTGAAAGCTCAAGTCGTTAATTCTTCCGATTTACGTAAAAGCTTCCACTGGTCACGACCGGATTTCCACCTGTCACTTTTTGTAGGCTTACAGAGGTGTGCTCAAACTCTTAATCGACATAATTATTAGTTAAAGTTAAAAACTGAACACGTCTAAATACGTTGTTTTTATCTTCACAATTGGCAGTTGAATAACTTAGTCTTTAAAGTTGACATTTGTGACATTAAATTAATGTCGCAAATATTAATATCTCTAAGATTACCGATATTTTGACATATTTACGGCGAAATGTTTCAAAATCAGTAGTATTTAACTATAAATTTTAGCTATTAACATGATATTTACTTTAACATTTAGCAAAACTGTCAAATTCTATTGCTTCAAAAATAACTTGTTTAAAGTTAAATGTTTACGGATAGGTTGCTGTCAGTTACGATAAGCGCCTAATATATGATTCTCAATTTTGTAGATATCCGAAGTTTCCGAAATGGATTACGAAGAAAAACTTCAATTATTACCTATTACTATAAATTATTAAGAAAATAATCAAATTAGGATTAAATTATACGACTATGTATATACCGTCAATGTTACAAATGCCAAAATGGCGGATTTGAAAGTTAACTTACCATTTGGAGATGGCCCCACGCACCTCCAACATTTTTTAAAGTTATGTGAAGTTGAAACAACATGTTTTGACGTGTTTAGATTTTTAACCTTAACAGTTAGCAGTTAACTATTGCAAATGATAGTTTAAAGCACACCATTGTTTGACTTCGAATGCGAAATAAAAAGAAATAATAATACCTAAACGATCGTTACTAATATTGTACGCACATAAAAAGATGACATTTAAATTTCAGCTGTCAAAAAATAAAAAAAATAAAACGGTCTATATTATCTTCGGCCGTATGTAACAGGATCGCGCCAATTAAATATATCTCTACTACAATAATTAACCTGTGGGGGTTCATCATTCGCATAAATTCCGCAAAGCGTTCGGTTGTTTGATTATCGGCGCCGTTATCGGTGCGTCGAACTCTTTATGATTCATTTTTATTTATTTATGTTCCATAAACAAGAATATTTTAGCGCTGTTTTTTTTTTTATGCAAATCGGAACAGGGCGCGCGTGCGGCCGGCGGCGAACGAATCGTTAGAAGGGCGTGGAGAATCGAACGATTCCAAAACACTAAAAAATTCGTTTTGCGCGAATAGTGTGACTCACGATGACACGATTTCGGAGTCACCGGTAAGTCTTTTTTCGGCTAATAAATACTAATCTAAGTAAATTCGAATAATACGCACTAACTAAAAAAGAATTCACCATATGAAAATCGCTTCGTATTTTATTGCGTTTTGGGTTTTTTAGTTTGCTTTATTCTTTTTGTGTCATCGAATTTGTTCGATGTTTGGAGAAAATTTGAAAGATGAAATTTCTCACATAAACCAATGATAGTTCTCACGTTGTTTAGGATTTTCATTCATTTAATAAACATAAAACTCTCTATCATTGGATTTAATTTAATAAAATATTAATATTTAAAAACATTTTTTTTCTTTTTACCACAGGTTTGTCGGATAAAAATTAAACAGTTTGTAGAAGCATTTAAAAATAAGGTTTAATAAGGCTTCACTGTCTTTAATAATTGTTTAGCAATATGTTTATTACTATTCATTGTATAATACTACACCATAGATTTCTTACTACGAAATTATATTCATTTTATAGTAAGAAAAATATACATAGTTTGAAATACTTCGAATTTTATTAATTATTCGATTAAAACTAATGATATAAATAACAAACATTCGATAACTTTAAATAAAATATGTTCCTATTTTTCTATGCTTATGAAGACACTTTTTATTATTAGGCAAATTTAAAAACTGTGTGATTAGTTTTATTTAACTAAACATAGGATTTTCAAACTAAATTAATTTTATTATGAATTGTAGAAAGCGATGATATGTAAATATATATATGTGAAGCGCATACTTCAAGGACAGTTTTTCGATAGATCGCATGCTTCAGGGACATCTGTATACTTTGGGGACTGTCCCCAAAGTATGTTTATATCAAACGCATACTTTGAGCCCATTCTATGTAACGCATGCTTTGAGACAACTGGTCAAGCGTGAACATTTCAAGGGTTCAATGCCATTTCGCTCTTTTTTACAGGTAACAACTAGATAAGTTTCTTAATAATTGTTATTATTTTGACTAACTTTAATAGAATGAATTTCAGTATTGAGTCACAACTACCCCGACTTTGCTTGAATGAAAATAATTTTCTTTTTTATATTTCGAGTATTTTATGATTGTTTTTGTATTTCTATATTTAAAAATAATTATTATTAAAACTGTAATATTAAAATAAGGACTAATGTATATTTTTGGGGTTTGTTTGTATCTAGGCTTCACAATTTTGTGAGAGTTTTATATTTATAACGTCAAAAAATGTTATGGTGTATTTATTTTTGAAATTTTTGCGTATATAATAATTGTTTTTTATTCTTATTTATTTTTTTGGCTGTTTTCCGTATTTTACGACTAAATTTATACTACTACATAAATTTGTAGCGTCTGTCTGTACATTCAATTCTACCATTTTTCAAATATATGTGTTTATGTTTGTTTATCTGTCTGTATGTTTTATTATAATTAACGAACAGTTTGACCGATTTTGATGAAAATTGTTATACAGTAATCTGTCTGTCTGTTTGTTTACCTTTATGTTATGACCTGAACATGTGATTGCATAAATGATAATATACAGTTTGTTTGTCTGTCTGTCTGTATCTCGGTTTACCTGTATGTTTTTGTTATAATTTAAAAATGATTTGTCCAATCTGTGTAGAAAATTAATGTACACTCAAAACATATGATTGCGCAAATAATAAGCTACTGTCTCAGTCCGTCTGTCTGTATTATCTTTTATAAATTGAAAAGATTTAATCGATCTTGTTGAAAATCGCTAACCGTTAGAACATGTGATCGCGCAAATAATAGGCTACTGTTTGTCTATTTGTCTATCTATATATATGTTTTTTTATAACTTAAGAAGGGCGTGACTGACTTAATGAAAATAGGTCTGGAAAAAACATGCGCTTGCGTAAATGATGGATTACTGTGTGTCTGTGTGTTTGGCAGTCTGTGTGTATGTTCTTTTATAGCTTAAGAACGGCGTGACCAATATCGATAAAAATTAGTGTAGGGTCAAAACATGTGATTGTGCAAATTATAGGCTACTCTTTGTCTGTCTCTCTGTGTGTTATTTTATAACTTAGAACCGTTCCATCTATTGTGATAAAATTGGTGATCAATTAGAATATGTTAGTGTACTGTCTGTCTGTCTACCTGTACGTATATATGTTCTTTTTTAACTTAAGAACTGTTTAATCGATCGTGATAAAAATTAGTTACATTCAGAAGAACCTGTGATTGCAAAAAAATACACCTGTGTTATTTCCACACACTATATGAGAAAAATGAAAAAACAATCATTATTTTTTTATTTCTTTAGTAGCAATATTCATTATTAGTATTCACATTTAGTTTTTATGCAGTTGCGTGTGTCTATGTGCGTCTAATTTGTATTACATCAGAGTTAAGGGGGGTTCAATTTTGTATGAAACTTTTTATAGAGCAAGGTACAAAATTTAAAAAGTGATGAGATGCATCCTTTATAATTAGATGCGAGGAGCAAGATTCAATACCAATTTGACAACGTCAATACTAGTACTATCATTGGTATTTGACGTTGTCTGCGTATTTTTTTCTGTTGAACCGAATTATCAACAGATGCTAAGAATACTTACTTCATTAATAAGAAACTCTTTGAAATAATAAATTATTAACATTTCGCTATTGTTTCATGTGCATATTTGTAAGCTAATATAATGAGAACAAATATAGTAGGAACCGATTTCTAAACAGTAAAACAAAAACTTATGAATTGATAGATATATATTTTGATAAGCTTTTTTATTAACTTGTAATAGTCATATGAATATATGTTATCCGTTCCAAAATTCGCAAACCAATTTTCAACCACTTACTGTTATCCGATTATGCTGAAATTTGGTATACATATGAAAGTTAGGTGACAATGAAATATGATGATACCATCGAATTGGTCTGATGATGGAGACCGAAGATGGCCATAGGAACTCCTAAACTAAATATGATAAGCCCATCGTGTTAGGCTCTATTTGGCTTGTTTTGACAAAAACAATAACCTTGTTTGGTGTACAGAGTAACAATTTATTATCAGACCCAAAAGATGGTCATAGGAACTCTTAAGCTATAAATGATATACTTATCGTGTTTGGATTCGTTTGATATTTCTTAACAAAGACTTTAATCATACATGATGCCCAGGGCCTAATGATGATTTCGAAAGATAGTTAAAGGAGCTCACACGCTACACATAATAAACTCACCGTGTTTGGGTTCGATTGATTTTTCTTAAGGAAAACTTGAAACTTGTTAGTTATCCGGGGTCTAATGAAGTTTTTAATGAAAAATTTCAGAAGGTAGGTATAGAATTTCTAAGCTACTCAAAAGAAACTCATCCTATTTGGGTTCGTTTGATTTGTTTATATATTGAAAAATCTATATATTTTTTCATTTTATTGAGATCTTTTTGTTCACTTTTCGCAATCAGGACTTATTTTATTGTTTTTTCTCTTAATTCTGTTTTAACAATATTCTAAGATTGCTTTCCTTTCACTAGCATTGTCAACGTCGTTTCTATTTGTAATAATCGTAATAAATCTTTGATTCATATATTGTTATTCGTTAATATTTCTGTTCGTATAAATACTAAACAGAACTTATTCCTGTAAAATAGATTTGGAAACATCATCTTGATTTTGTAAGACCTATTCAATGATATGTCACTCCACAACTATGCAATTTTACTTTCTTTAGTGCTACTTTTATTTTAAGACTGCTAATCACGATTCTAGTTTCATAAAACATAGCCGAGCTTAGACTTATTGATTAACCTAGCTTAGAAAAATCGATAGACATTTCATTAACCAAAATCTGTGTAGTTGATAGCATGTTTCAAGAGAATAAAAAATCCTACATATAGACATACCCAGATGCGTGTGAAAATATGTAATAATATTTTGCTATTGTGCCGTCAGGTAAAAAGACATGATGGCCGGTCATAGAAGACGTTGGGAAATTAATTAGAATAATGTGACTGGTCAAAGTAAATGGTTGAAGTTATGAATTCACTTTATTACCATTTGTAATTTTAAATTACTTCTAAACGAATAAATTTTATATATTTTTGTAATCCTCTTTAAAATATCCTTTATTTTTAATGTGTTAGGAAGTACAAATTTTTAAAAACGCTTAAATTGAAGAAAAGAATTGGCTATTTTGATTTTTTGTAATTTTATTTTAATACACGCTGTGACAATCGCGCCACCGAAATAAATCTAATCGAATTAGGTTTATAAGTTTAATAGTTATGAGGGAATATAGGAACGGACATACATGCAAACAAGTAAACACATGTAATCCTTCTTTTGCGTTTCACCGGTGCGTTACAAATTAGTTAATAAATAAATTAATAAGAAAATAAAAATTTGACTGCGTAAAAGTGGACTAAAAAGATGGACACAAGAAGATTTAAAAAATCATTTAATAAAATATGCTAGAAAAATAGAAAATCAAATACGGAAAATTCTTGCGTCGGGGGTATCAGATTCATGTTTTTTTACTTGCCATGATTCTTGTTATTAGTTTTTATTCTAAATGATGATTATGACATATTTTTTTAAAGATAAGAACCGATTCCAAAAAATAGCCTGCACTTAATTAAAAATAACACTACCTGAACAGGTATAAGTACCAAGAAATAAAATCGTTATAAGAAATGTTTCGGACAATGCCAGTCAAGGCAAGAAATATAAGTCTTTTTATATGTATTCTGAAAAATCATTCCAAAGTAAGAGTTGTATGATGGACCTTTAATTTTATATAAATATTCTTGCCAATTTCGTTTAGATCACATTAGACCATGGAGTTATGAACTATTATTACCGTGGCCTCCCATTTTCATAACTCCATGCATTAGACGTTGTAAACATCGTATTATTGTCATGACGGCTACGCTCCTTTGTGTAGGCCTGCCGTATTAATATTTATTAAAAAAATTATAAATGTATAGTGAAATGTGAAATCAAAATATTTTATCAGTCATATCAGTCATTATTTAAAAGTTTGAATTTCATACTAATACAGAAATTGTTAATTTTACAAAGAATGCAAAAATCCAAATAGTATAAACTTCAATGATCACATCAAAGACGCCGCCGCCGCCCGCCGAAAGGCGGTGTGCGGCACCATAAAATAAGCGGGAATCTCTTTGTCATCTTTGAAGAAAACAACACGTGTTTTTACGTTTCTAAGAGGGTGACTATACGAGTAAAATTTTGTTGTATAATGTATGTTTGTCTCATTATAATTATGATCTAATACAAATAACGAAATATATATAAATAATTCAATTCGGAATGTTAAAGTTTAACATAATACTTATTTATTTCATTTAACTGCTTATTTTATACAGCACATAAATACAAAAATGAATAGAGATAGAGAGAGAGATAACAGCAAAAAAAGTAAATATAAAAAGGTAGTAGTACAAACAGCCTAATCTAAATTAATAATATACAAATATGAAAAAGTAAATTAAAGTGCATCAGCAAAGAGCGTATCTTCATGGCACTTATGTCCTTTGGTTCAGAAGCGCAGTTTTCGGAAATGACCATAAATAGTATATTATTCGATCACATTCAAAATTATTTTCATTGAAAGTATTTATTAAGTATTAGCTTTATTATTTTTTCATACTTTTTGGACATACGGTTTAAAAAATAAAAGAAGGACAGAATTTATGCTACTTTTGAAGTAATCATTTCTGAAATTATTCATGTAATCAGAAAAAATATTAAAAAACGTTAGTGTTTTTAAAAGAACTGTCGAAGTATGTACCACACGATGATGTTTTGTGAAAAAAAATTTTTTCAGCATCTGTTGCATGTACGTAGTGCCTCCCTATAAACACTTATTTTTATTATTTAACAATTTATAAGATCAGTTATAAATGAAGGTATATGAAAATATATTAAATTATTATTTTACATCTGAATTATTTTGCTTATATTGTATCAATTAGTTAATATTTATATGGGGTTCATAATATATAAGCATATAACATTATTTTAATAGAAATTAATAAATATAAGATAAATGTGCAAAAGAATAATGATAATAATGTATAAAACAGATAATTGAAATACAACAATACAACAAATACAAGTTAATCCACGTTAATTAAACAATTAAATGAGTTCCTTAAATTCTGATGTGAATGATAGTCTCCCTAGTATTGGTACAATATTTCCTTGAACTACTAACAGCACGTGTTTAATGTACTCAAGTATTCGTTAATCTAAAATTTAGATTCTAAAGAATATCGACTTATGTTAGATGCTCGTTTGGGCTCGTTAAGTTTCTATGTTTGTGGTATGTTTATCCTTCTATCAAAAATAAGTAAAAAGAAGTGAACATTGCAAATAGCAATTGAATAATTCGTACTTTTTTGCTTATAATATTATTTGAGATAAAAATCATGAAGTGCTTTAAACAGAAAAAGCCCCTCTAAGTGGCAATTCAAAATAGTTTTTCGTTAAAATTAATCGGGATTCAGATATGTGTTGTTATTTTTATTATTTTTTCTCTGTCTTCTTTTTTATTTTCAATAAATAAATTAATTTTTATTAATAAAGGAAAATTCAAAGTTAATTTAATAAATCACAAGCAGTGTTCATTAAAAATTTAAACGTAATATTTTATGTAATTTTTCTTTTACGATTCAATACTAGTATTGAATCGTAAAAAGTTTGGTTGTCGAGCTAAGACTCGACAAGCAAACTCTTCGATATGAAATGAATAATTGTGAAAAGGCGACAGTTGAGCGGTTAAACTGGCCATGTTAATTGTAAAATTAAAACATTGCCTAGGTTGTCGCCTGAGTCGCGACACAAGTATCTAAACTTCAAGCGTTTCATTACTTGATTGATCTATTGGCGTGCGGCCTATAGATCAACCAGTCACTTAGCTAGGGTACTTTTTTATTTAATCTGATCAGTGTCATATCACGACTTTATCAAAATCTAAAATTTTGAGTAGAACATATCTACAAAGTAATAGTCATAATTAAAAAGGAAATATAATGAGTCTTGTTTAGACACGTAAATTAAATGAGTCTTGTTTCGAAATAAATGTTTAAAATAAGTGACGCTATGAAATAATAATATTAATAATGTCGACAACAAAATGTGTTAAAATGAGATATTAAAATATAGAGATATTTGTGCTCAATAACGAATTTTTATTTATTTTTCTAAATATGACATGTATTTCATATTTCGGTTTACTGTTTAAAATCGTCCTTAGAAATTTAGTTACATTTCTTAATTCCTTCTAGTTTCGTGTCAGAATTCTTTCTAAAATTTCATGATTCAAAAATAAGTTTTGATATAGCTTGCAATTTTGAACACAATGTACATTTTAAAAATATTAAGTGTATAATAATATAAAATACTAAGATAAAGCGATCGAAATAACAGTTATATATACATATTTCCATGTTGTATAGTTTGCTTTTACGCAAAACTTTGGTGTACAAATTATGAAATAATATAATTCTTTAATTATTAAATAAGTATATCTGAATTTGATATTTTCCTGTACTTATTCATTTTTAAAAGTGCAAATATTAAATGTTCTTTGACATATATTCTGACATGTAAATTATCCTTTGACAAATATTCTTTGAAAAACATTATTTTGACAACTTCTTTAACACTCCACGATGAGTTAAATTATATTCGAAAATTTCATTCTGGATATTATAAATGCAAACGTCTCTTTGTCTGTCAGTCTGTTAGATATTCACGCCTATAAATTGCTGTACCGATTTTGACGAAATATGACACAGAAATAGTTTGGCAGTAGAAATCGGACATAGGTTACGTATTGTTTGGTTGGCTGTCTGTTCGGTTGTATGTTTTTTCATAGTTCAACAATACTTAAATTTATTTAATCAACTTTACTGTACTAATAGAAAATATCATTTGTCTTATACTAGCTATTGTCTGTTTGTCTTTCAATCTGTTTGTATTTTTATAGGGTCTTATAGTTTTTTACTTATAACTCGGCAACGCTTCGACAATTATCAAATTATGATGAAATTTAGAAAACTAATAGAATTTATGACATAAAATGTAGATTACTGTTTCTTTTTTTCAATGTTTATCTGTGTAATGCCTTATAAATAGAAGATTTAAAAGTCATTAATTTTATTTTATTTTGTTGGCCATGCTTATTGTGTGCTTTGCTTTGAGAAGGAGCGTTGTTAGAGCCAGCAAAGAGAACTGGAGGGTGGGGATAGAAAAATTCATAGGACATTAAAAAGAACTATGTGGTTTTTTTATTGCGTCTTTCATCAGTCATTGTATTATTTTATTAAGCGTAATATTATAAATATGTGTACTTTATAACGATGTTTGGTTGTTCTTAACTCTATTACGCATAAGTGGTAGGACGAACTTAATTGAAATTTAGTACACAAGTAGAATGTTTTCTGGGTTATACTCCATGATATTTTATATCTCCCACAAAAGCGTTTCTGTGCAATAATTTGCAAGAAACCTCAATCAATATCGGTATCAAGAGTAATTCGAAAAGAGAGAGACGCAGGGTTGAAATGGGGAACATCACCGAATCAGAACTCATTGTGAAATCTGGACTTAAATCTAAAACAGATTTGAGATTGGAATCAACAACATCAAGATTATTCGATATAGAAAATAACAAATAAGTTACACATCCACGCAGGCGGGGCTGCAGACAAAAGCAAGGAATCTGTATTATTAACTGTGTATTTGAATGTTGTAAAAGTCATATAAAATAAAAATAAATCTAAAACTCGATTACGAAAAATTGCACTCTATAATGTAAGAAACAAGAACATATTATATATTTTTGTCTGTAATTCTAATCTACAAACAATTCAATATTTTCATATAAGTAGACAACTTAAATATACATTTTAATGTAATACATAGACATAGCAATGTTTAGAGGATAGCTGTGCAATATAGTAAATAAATGTAGCATGTACAAGAAGATATTTTATATTGTGCAAACATAAGAATATTTTATGTTTCATACTTTTCAGAGTGCGATTTTGTCGTAGTTGGGTTTATATTTTCTTAGAAAATGTGTGTAGTGCCACTTTATATTTTATTTAGTCTAGGTTTTATTTTTATTATAGTATAACATATTAATTTAGTATGACGTCACGCAGCCTATAACCAGTGGACGACAAATATGCTTCTAGCGATACTTCAATTGTCAAATTATAGTAAATAGTTTAGAAGTTATGCGAGAACAGATAAACATACAAACATACATCGAAACTACATACAAGCTAAAATCAGAACACTCCTTTTAGCTTCGCTAGGCAATGTATTATAGGCTAATCTATTACATATATCTACCTAAAGTCTACACGGACGAAGTCACGGACACCAACTAGTTAATGATAATGTGTGACATTCTAAAGTAGACTCAAATTCACATAATCTTTGATGTGAAAACAAAATAAAAAGCCCAAGTGTCGGACTACGCAGAGATTAAGATTCTGTGTGTTGACCGAAACGAATGTAAGCATTAGTTTCACAGTTCCAATAAGAGACGCTCCATACAAAGTCCATACGTTTTTATATAAAAAGGTATGGATATTGTGATTTTTTTTTCTGGACACACATCTATATTAGAACTAGCTGTCCCGCCCGCTTCGCTGGGCAGTTCTTATTTATAAATAAAATGGCAAAGGATTTACGGAATTCGAAAAATGAGTAGCCTAGAACCATCTACATATCATTCCGCATCGAATGGTCCCAGTCCCATGTCCATACGTTTAGTAGTTTTTACGTGATTGGCGAACAAAGACAACCTATTTTCATTATATATGTATAGACTAAAAATAACCTATAACATACGTATGTAAATTTTTCCTGTGAATAATATAACTTCTTATTAGTGACAAAATTTTCGGAAATGAAAATTTCTTAAATTCAAATTTACAAACCATACCTTGTCAAACTATTAGCATAGATAAATTACGACCAAACGCTTCTTTTGTTTTAAAACAAATAACAATAGGTTAAATAACATTTACGTAACCTATTAATCATGGAAAACAACAAAAAAATGTCATATATACACGCACGCCCTCACGATCATCTACACATGCACCTATATAAAAACAAATTAATAATGATAAAGCAATACAAAAATAATGATTTTTTTAATAGTATATGGTGTATGGAAATCACATATTGCAATTTTCATCACGATCGGACAAACCATTCTCAAATTATATAAAAAACACACAAATAGACAGACATTCAGTAGCCTGCTGTTTGCGAATTCACATGCTCTTACTGTATACCCATTTTAATCACCATTAGTCAAACCACATCTTATTCACAGTGCAATATACAGACAGAAAAGCGCCAGCTTATCGTTTGTGCTGTAATCGCATGTTTTTACTGTATGTAATTTTTCATCATATTGTTAAGTTATAAAAGAACATACAGACAGACAGACAGACAGATAAACAGTAACCTGTCGATTACGAAATCAGGTGTTATTACTGTGTACCAATTTCCTTCACGATTGGTCAGAGTGCTCCTTAGTTACAAAAGAACATACAAAGAGACAGACGGGTAGTAACATGGAGTTATGAACTACCGTGGCGTCCCCACGAGATGACATTTTCATAACTCCATGGGTATTAGTCTGTCATTTGTGCAATTGCGTGTTCTTATCGTATATTTTATATACATCATATTTCATCACAGTCGTTCAAAACGTTCTTAAGTTATAAAAAAACATGGAGACAGATGAACAGACAGACAGTAGCCTTTTATTTTCACAATCAAATTTTGTTACTGTTTACCAAGTTTCATCACAATCGGTCAAACCGTTCTTAAGTTTAAAAGATAATAGCCAGACATAAATTAAAAATGAATACATGTTAGATAAATGAATACTCTTTTTTTTTGTATTTATTATTTTATAGCGTGACATAAATATCAGATCAACATTGAACAATAAATCCACCACCATACATATCTCGTATTTTGCAATCAGACAAGTACTTGGGCTCAGTGAAGGATTAGACGAAAAAATATATATGAATAGCATTTGTCTTTAAAATTCATTTCTTACTTTTCTTCATACTATAAAATATGTTTTTACAATATTTGATATAAAAAAAAATATGGTCCACTTTAAGTCATGTAGAACCCTAAAAACATGTCCTGAAGTATGCGTCATATATAAGAAAAATATATGCTAAACAGTTAGTTTGAGGACATGTCCCTAAAGTATGCGTTACATTGTAAAGTCCTCAAACTATGCGTTACGTTGAAGATCGTTCATATATGTTGAAATGTAAGAATATATACAAAAAATCTAGGTCGGTTGGACTCGTCACTGTGTAGGCTATCAGTTAAACCCAAAACAAAAATGTGGTCCCAAAGCATGCGTTTGACATATATATATATATATATTGGCTTTTAGCCATGTCTCCACCAGCGTTAATGGAGAATATTTCAGAGGTCTCATATTAAACTTTTATATTTTTATTACTTTTAGAATTCACTTAATTTTTATATTCGACTAGCATATAACACTCAGCTTCACTCGCATGGATATAGGATTTATTCCTACATCTTTTTTATTGACCAATCTTACTATAAAACCCTGATTTTGTTCAACTCTAGTTCCAGTACTGTTCCTATTTTCCATCCCGGTTTTGCACTTGAGTCTAATTCCGGTTCGACTCTCAGTTTCGGTCTCGGTCGCGACTGTTGATTATGCTCCCCGTACAGCTTTCGATTATTATTGAATGAAAATTCATTATCAATTCCGGTATCACTACCGCCCACAATTACAATTTATACGAAGCCGGAGCAACTCTAGTATCAAATTAGCATATAGTCTATAGGCTGTATTATTCGGCGACAGTGTAGCTTTTTATGAGTGCCATAATTTTTAGAATCGGTGTTCGATTCAATAGTTCAACAATACGCGGGCGAGCTCGGGGACTAATTCTCCAAATAGATTGTATAAAAATCTTCTCTATGAAAAACCACTCGGATGTATCCACGTTTGGCGATGATCGGTCACACGGCGTTGGTATTTGGCGATCTGATATATGCAAACATCCATCATATTATATTATACTATATACAGATATCTGCGTGGCCAGTCGCTTTATGAAGAATTAAAAAAAAAAGTTGGCATAATGTTGGATCAAAAGTGTGAATATTGATTTTCGTGCCAAGCATTCCAGATTCATAGAAAAATCTATACCATCGATTTTAACTTCTTAACATATGGTTTTGAAAACACCGAAACACGTCAACTTTAATTTTAATATATTAATATGAATACCAATTCCACGTTAATAATTTTGATATATAAAATGACTATGTTCGTATAAAAATATATTTTCGACTTCCGCCTATTAATGGTTAATTTTTCAAAAATGCTTAAAAGTTGAATTTTTTTAAATCCTCTATTAAGCGTATACCTTATACTTCGTACAAATTATAGCCTATGGTCACTCTGATGTACAAAGCTGCAAAATTTCGTCATAATAAGTTCAGTAATTTTTGCGTGAAAGAATAATAAATATCCACGCATCCTCATAAACTTTCACATTTAAAATATTTGTAAGATTTACTGAGAAATTGAAAGTAATTACAGAAAATTTACATTATTTTGAAAAAAAATGTTTATCCTAATGTTTTTTTTTATTACTACTTTTATCGATTTCTACCAAAACTTTTATTTCATAACATATGTTTTTTTTGTTAAATTTTAAATGCATTTAAAATCTTTAATAATATGAAAAAAATATTTGAAATAACTAAGGACCGTGTTAAAAATAATTTCCAAGTTATTAGCATTTGTTACGAAACTCACCCATTAGTTCTTTGTGTTGACCACTAAAATATTTTATAGTAAACCTTCCCAAAACGAATGGAAATGTTCCTCCATTTTCTTGCAGTCGGTTGTAAAATAAATATCAGTCTGGTTTACAAAAAAGGGAACAGTATATGCTACGCCCCCAGTAATCGTAACTCACGTGACAACTAGTCGCATACATAAAACTAGTCATTGAAAAAAAGCTTTAAAAAAAAGCAATATAAAGACACGAAACATTTAAACAGATACTCGAATCGCGGCGTCGGACTTGAAAATTTATTATCACCTGAAAAGGTAAACCACTACGTCGGATAGTTTATAATTTAAAAAATATGTAAACAACAGAACCGATCGACCGGATCTGTAACTATGAACCGGTTTTGATCAAATCGAAAAGCAGATTCCAAACAGGTGCCATTAAGCTGTATAAGGGTGTATGTATTTATGCGCACAAATCTGTAATTTACAAAGGCATTAAGAACGACCTTAAACTTGATCTGGATCGGTTTCGAGCTGATGACGCTCGGAAAAAAAAGGAGCTATACTGGCGAGTACTTTGCTCCAGTTTCGGACCATAGAGAGCGATATTTATTAGAACGGCCAAATTAAAAAATTAAAACATATTAGGCAACAACATGTATGTGCGCAATTGTTTTATTTGCTTTTGTTCTATCCGACTATATATTTTTAATTGATAGTATATTTTCAATAGGAGAGAAAACTGTATTTTTTGTTTTAGAAAATATTAATTTTATCTTCTGATTATTACATTAATGAAACGTAGTAACTTTATAGTTGACCATGTATCGTTGTGACTTCATCTGAATGAAATGCAGGATTACATAAAACGTAACCTACGTTTGAAGTTTGGTTCCCAAACTACCGAACCGTCAAAATCTTTTCAGAATCCATTCAGTAAATTTTGCATTACATCATAATAAACAGACAGACGGATGGGAATTCTAAAAGTAATTGCATCATGTTTAGGCTCTTCTATTAGTCACTCCCAATCAGTTTTTTCGAAAACACCAGTTTTATAATAGTAAAGATTTTGATTTAATAATGCGGTATTAACCATAAATATTTAGACCGATACCATAAAATAATTTTGCGCATTAATCGTTTCCACGTATTAATGTACAAAATTCTTATATGGTATTGGTCTAATACTGTATGGAATCGATCTCCTTTTTTTTGAACAAATTTGCCAAAGAAATCATTGCCATTGAAGTAGCCTTTTCTGAGAAAAATTGGTTAGAATGTGAACGCGTAAACTGACAAGACACACTTTTAGATGATGCCCGCACGATGCGTACCTACCGTCCTCGACCACGTTATCCGAGGCCCGCACGCAGACGCCAGCACTGAATCGCGGCGCGTCTATCTGCACGCGGTCAACGACCGGACGCGCGGCTTTAAAAGTTTAGGTATTTTGTTATAAAGTATTACGTATACAAGATCGACACTTTTGAAACTAAGATTGTGTGTGAATAATGTTGAAAAACTATGCCTTTCGCTACTATTGAATATGCAAACAAAATTTATTGTTGGAGAATTTGCAGAGGTGACGTTGCTGCCTGCGAGTCCGTAAGTTGCGTGAAGTATCGTTTAGGTGATAACTTGCCTCAGTTCGTCTTGTTTGTTTAGAGGTCAGAGGAATATACGTGGATTATCAGATACTAACGTAACAATAGCTTCGGCGACCTTTACATCGCCCCACGTGGCGCGCGGCGCCTTCTGGCCGAGCAGGGTTTACTCTTCATTAATTTATGATATTTATAAGCATATTTTCAATTATAGAATTTTGTTATAGTTACTTTCGCAGTTTATCAAAAAAAGGAGGAGATTATAAATATTTGCGGAAAGATGCATGATGGAATCCATGCTGTATACATTCCGATGTATATCAGTTCATATGATTACGCCTTTTATTAATATTAATATTAACGGGTAAAGAAATATTCTGAATCATCATTAAAAAATGACAAACCATTATCTCTAATCTAACCACTTGGTAATATCTTCATGATTATGGTTGCTCTAGAAGGTTTCGCCGTCGCCGTAGTAATCTATATAAGAAGAGGGATTCTATCCGAAATGGAATGGGAAAGGAAGCTACATGAAAGTAAATTAGATTTTAGAATAACCTCCAGTGTAATATTTTATAATGTGTCTACAAATAAATAAATAAATATTACATTAGTGAAACAAGTGTAATCTAGCAATTATTGACATTATTTATTAACTTAAACAAGTACAATGGAATAAAATTGTAACTCGCTCCGTCCCTGCATGCCCACTATGTATAAACTACCGAAAATATTGAAAAATGTCTTTTAAAAATCTGTTTGTAATAGTTCGGGGACCATTTTAAGCTATGTTTAAATATACTACTTTAAGTAATTAAAGTATTCACTTGTGAACCAACACATACAGCCTCCCCCCCCCCCCCCACAGAGAGAGAGAGAGAGAAAGAGAGAGAGAGACCCACGCATACCTAGACACACACACGCACACGCATACCCGCGCGCACTATGTAAGCCAAGCTAATAAAATTACGAAGTAATGCAATTCGTAATGCTATGGCAATAGCCAGCTAGATAATATGTCTCTCTTCCGGGCGAGCCTCCGAGCTGAATGTCAAGGCCAGCTTCGAACGCTAACCCTGGGATGGGTGATTCAAATTTAACAGATTTTCTTTAACATTTTCTTTTACATTAACATATTTAGTGGCCACTACGATAGCACTAAAAATAACACTGCATTAATATGATTTTATTCGCGCTCACAATTTTCATAAGAATTCAATTATAACCAAATTACTTTACAGTGTTTAAATAATTCCTTATAAATTATCCATGCAAAATGATTCATAAATTATCTTATAGTGAATTAAAAAAAAAAACAGAATTATGGTGAACTATTGAATTGACAATACATAATTAAGATGTAACGTTTAACTTCAGCTGATCCTACACTGAAAAAAATATTGGAGGTGCTATTTACCTTCCAACACTGTAGCTATTGTGGATGGTAATGTAGACAGAATTTCTGTAGTAAGTACTATATATCTACTCTGCGTTCTGTTCCCGTTACAATTAAAATACAGTAAAATTTTATTATGTTGTAAGTATCTTTAATATAATACACAATACTATCGTATGGTATTGAATAGAATCAGAGGGTAATAGACACAAAGCATAGAGTATTTGTGAATGACGTCACAAATATTGTTACAAAATTTTATGGTAGTACGTATCTTCATATAATATTCGCTACTATAGAATGTTATCATTACAGTTGCACGATAAACACTACAGAGTCAATATAGTACTGCAACGTGACGTCGTTAGTATATTTATATGTCACAAGTTTTAACTCGAACGCATTTCGAAAGGTTTAACGGTTTTTGCAGTTCAGTAACCAATAAAGAGGCTTCATAGATTTGTTTCGACTGCATCGAGTCATTTCATTGGTTAATGAGAAAATTCGCCTGACGTTAATCAGAAAGTATTCTTATTAGAACTCGTAACTTATTCGTGGCCGTATTTATAAAGAATTTCGTGTAAAATACCGTTTTATTTGTAGTAACACAAATTAATAATTGTTTCAATAAATTAATATTTTAGTTTAAATTGTGTTCAAGTTCGTAAATTTAAGAAACTATTTAAAATCAGTCATGGATGAAGAAACTCAAACCCTACTCACGCAGTGGAAAATGGATGATTATATTGAATTATTCAAAGGTAAGTCGTATTAAATTTTAATATGTATATCGATGTAATAACCAAAATAACCAAAAATACAACATCCATCCTTGCTGATATACTGACATTTACTTCTTTGTCTCAACATCAAAGTATTCTCTATTCTTGTTGTATATGGGCAAAACATAAGAATCTTTTATTTTTTATTATAGACCTGCGTAGTGTTTGATTTCCCAGAAAACCTGAAAGCAATCAGAGTGGGGTTGCTGTGGAAAACGCCAAGGAGTTTTCTGATGTATCTGATTTTATTCTGAATATAAACAATGTAAGTTTATTCTTCACAAAATGCAGATCGGTCTCATTTGACACTCTAGGGTCTTTTAGACTTTGTCAATTAGTTAAATGATTTTTATAAATGTAGTGTAGCATAAAAAAGGGACGCCACTAAATAATTGTAATATTGAGGTTAATTAAATTAACCAATTAATTTGTTCAAAAGTTCTCCATATTAAAACTAATTAATGCTTGTCAAAACAATTATATTGTAACTCTATAAACATCAGTAATTTTAAAGGCAGTATTCAGAAGGTCAAGAAAACAGTGTTTATGTTCTCTTAATGTTATTAACAAATTAACTGTGAATTTGATGTAGAATCGTTACAAAAAATATAGTCAATTAAGAAACTAATTTTTAGCGTTCCGTATCCAAAAATGGAACCCTATTACTAAGACTCTTCTGTTCGGCTGTCTGTCTCTCACCAGGCTTATCTCATGAAAATTTCAACTGTCTTGCTATCACGGTAGTTAGACAGTTGAAATTTTGAATGTATTTCTGTTGTCGCTGTAACAACAAATACTAAAAACAGAATAAAATAGGTATTTAAGTGGGGCTCCCATACAACAAACGTGATTTTTTGCCATTTTTTTTCTTGATCTTAATAACGACAACAGGTAGAAACTTGAAATATTTGCAGAATATTTATATTTACTTATATTCACTTTAAAAATAAATGCCTATTAATTCAAATAAAAATAAAAACTAAAAAAAGGAGATATGTTACAGAACCCTTCGTGCGCGAATCTGATTTGCACTTAGGCGGTTTTTCTATTATCACTTAGTGTTAAATAAAAGTTCTAATTAATTACATCCATATAAAAGCTTGTTAATAATACGTATAATGTTATTTATTTATTTAGAATTAGTAGATGCTTATGTATGGAAATCAAATACCTTGATTTGATTGATTGAATCTATGTTACAGAATAATTTATATGAATTGTTGCACTCATCGCAAGATGGAAGAAGTATTCTTGCTGCATATAAAACATCTGGAGTACTTGATTCTGCTGGTCGCAGCAAAATATGCAATTTAATCATTAAAGAAGAATTAAAAAATGATCCTTCAAGAATTATTCCATCTTCCCGGATGTTATAGTGGGCTCATGAAATAACTATAATTTTTCCAACAAATACCACAATAGAAAAAGAGAGTACAGAAAGTCTGGTCTAATAAGCAGAAGGTCATCATCATCGTCAACTCCTCCGCGCTCACCTATTACTTAGAAAGTGTGAGCAGTGATAATGGTAAGAAGATTTTAATTTAATTTTATAAATGCAGTTTTTGTATTTAATGATTTTCTACCAAAAAGAGCTGTGTTATATGGGATTTTGTGGTTTAAAATTGTTCAGTAAATTACCAAGAACATTAAAACTTTTCTTTAAATGTACGAAGACAGCACAGTTTACAAAAAAAATCATAGTATTTAATATGAAATACTTACCAATTTAAATAATATTACATTTAACAATGTAAAAAAAAATGTTAAACGTATAATATTATAAAAAATTATTACTATAATGAATGTACTAAGATAGTAATTTCTTGAAAATGCTGTATTTCAGCTTTATTTGAGTTTGAAGACTCTTCTGACCTTCTCCAATGGTTAGAAAACTGTACTGATCCTTGGGACACTGTTGAATCTCATTGGATTAGAACTGCAGGAACTAGGCTCAAACTGGTAAAAAACACTAATGCCCCAGCCTCAGTATATATAAATAAATATCCTGCACTAAAAACCAACAGGTTATATATTGGTAAGTACAATGAAATATTTAAATATATGTAATATAAAAGCATAGATACTTTAGAGACATTTATGAACCATTTATAAATACTTTTGATTTAGACCTATCTAATATTGAGTGCTAGCATCTAAATTACAATTAATAATTCTTATTACACATGTGTCATAAATATCATGTTTCTATATAATTTTTACTAAAAAATTGTTCAATTGTGATTGAAATGGTTTTCTAATTATTATTTTGGACATTAATGTATACCTATTTAATTTTGACATTAATATGTGCTTATTTGCAATTTTCTTGCAGTTGCTGAAGGATTTTGATTTCCTTTATCCATCTTCTAACCAAAAACTATGGAATAATTTCCCAATCTACAAACAAAATATCTTGAATGCAGCTAGAAAGAAACTCTCTATCCTAAAAGATGTCTCAACAAAATCACTACTCCGTGACTATCTGGATTTGGCTGAAAGTTTGTACTCGTTTTTAAAGCTTCTTTTGCAAAGCACTATATGCAATATAGTGGCGAAAATTTAAAACCAAAATTTCATTTCTTAACACATTATCATCAAACAATTCACAAATTAGGGCCTCCAGTTCTTTTGTGGTCCATGAGGTTTGAGGCTAAGCACAGAACCTTTAAAATTGCTGCTTAGTCTTCTAACAGAAAAATATATGTAAAACATTAGCTATAAGACAACAGTTACAATTAAATGAGATTTTTGAAGGGTAAATTGGGTGACAGTGTACATGCAGGTCCTGGCAAAGAGGAATGTGTAACTTTTTCTTCTAAGATATTAGATGCAGTTAATATTGCAACTCAAAATACCTTATTTCAAGTTACATGGGCTAAAGTCAAAGGTACACTATACAAAAAGAAAATGTTTTGACTGTTGATGTACTTGATGAAAACTATGTATTTGGCATTATAAAAATATATATTTACATGGACAAAAGATGTAATCTTTTATTGTAAGCTTCTCATTACAATTGCTTTTGATCAACACACATATGCATATGAGGTAAATGAAACTAGTAATTATGTGTATCTTAAACAAAGTTCCTTGATTTCTCCAATACCAAACAATATTAATGTAGACTCAAAGGTCAACTGTTAATAACTATCAGAGGCTCAATTTAAGAATGCTACAATCTTATTTGAAAAAATACTAAAACTTGTTAACTGATTTTTTAAATAGTTCAATAATAATTAAATGATATTACTCTTTATACCTAATTGTAAAATACTTATTGTTTGTTGTACCCAAGTAATGTCTTATTTTATATTTTGTCTTACTAATGTGATTGGCAATATATCTGACAATAGTAAGTAAATATTAAATGTTTTTTGCAATGTAAATGAATAATTTTTTCCTTCTTATATATTAATTAGGAATCCTTAGAATAATACATACAAATCTGTATTAGGTTGATTTCAATTTTTCTGTAAATTTTACAGTCCAATATTTTTAGGCTATGAGAATTTAGTATTAAGAATTTGTGTATAGATATGGTAAGATATGAATATGTAATAATATGTATAATCTATCTGATTTTCCATCTTGAATATTAGACAATAAACTTTAAAGTACTGCATGGAAGCAATTATAAAATTAGCATATTGACTATTAAATTAAATAAATGATTAGATATAAACATGATTTTTTTTTAATTTATTCTGAATTTTAATCCCAGTAATTTATGATAGGGTTATTTTTGGGTCATGTGATTCAATGTCACATGAGACATTGAATCACGTGACTTGAAAATAACCCTCATATTCTGTAATTATAACCATACTTCACTGTAGTTGATTACTATATTTCAGTAATGCATATTCTACAATATGGTATTAGTCACACAATACGATAGTAATCATCACACCCCACTTTTATAGTGCTAACATTAAAGAAGGTAACTATTGACATTTAATATTGTAATTACTACGGAAGATGTAATAGTTACTAGTAGTGTTTATGGTAATAAATACATTCTAACATAATAGTACTTACCCTAATAGAGTGTTGAGAACACATTAGAGACGTTAATAGTGACGAACAAATTGTAATCATTACATACTAAAAAAGATAAAAGTTATGATGTCATAATATTAATGACGTCATTACACGTACCATCCTTATAGTAATTTATTAACAATCTACAGAGGATAATCATTACAATCCAGACTGCTGTCCCATATGTGACCCTCTGTATGGGTACTCACAACAGAAATTCTGTACCTACAACTATATTTTTTTTTCAGTGTACAATTTCATTTATTGACGCATTTGACTTCATTTTTTTTTACATTATATAGATATACAGTATATATTATTGCATCATTAGTGAAGTCCACTTCAAACAATTTATAATTCGCCTTTCACATTACACGAGAATTGTTTTAAAAACAAAATTATACATCCATGACTAAAAACGCATGTTAAAATTGAAAATGTCCACGACTTGGAATAAAGCAATATTTATCTAGTCGCCGACTAGAGGCTTAAAGCAAAAAAAAAGACATACAAACGCACACATTTCAATATACAACCACTTTTTACAAATATTCGACGTACACACACACCTATCTGAATATTATTAGCCTTTTTAAGCTGTGGAGTTGTTTTACGACTCTCATATTTCGAGGGTCACTTGACGATTCAGCTTAACGCCATCGCTTCAAACGGACGCCTACCGTTCGAGTACTGTTTAAACAGTGACCATAGCAACTGTAAACACTTATACGTTATAGAGTAAATTAACACAACCCGTATAAATTACAACTCCAAATTGCGTTATCTCAGTCCCATTAGTTAATCTATTAGGTAAATCGATAAAACGACTCTGAATTGAAACACCACAAATCTTTAATTGGACATTTTTTTAGATATCTAAACGCATAATCGTCTAAGAGCCAGTGGCCGGCAACCTAAAGGTAAATTATGAAACCTGAAATTTTGCTCAGAGAGTTTCTTATATGTGTAACCCATGAGGCGGGGTCTCGCTAAGCCCAGCGAAGTGGACCCTTGTTATACTCAGCCGCGCCAGGTATAAAAATTTCACCAATTTTAAAAGTATTTTATTAAGGCTGCCGTTTGAAAATTTCAAAATATATAAACATTACTATTCAAAAATAACAATGGCAGACGAATATCGCGCTTCCGAGGTCATGGCAGACACTTTTAACATTGACATTGATAAAAAATTTAATTTTTCATAATTATTTTATTAAATATGATTTATCAGACTATGAAAAGCTTGTATTTACCTCGGCAGACGTTTTCTCCATGGAATGCCATGGATAATATCCCGGAAGACATCAAAAACTTACCAACTGTCTGACCGTTCTCATGTACAGTACACATTCCATCTTCATAGATTTCGGATGCAGTTGAATTACGCTTATAAATTCGCTTATACTTGCATAGAAATTGCTTCTTTTTTTTGTTAAAAAAACATACAATATCTATGTTTGTTACATCTTCGTTGCTTAAAGTTGGAATATCTAATGAAATTGCTGCTTCAGAATTTGCAACCAGTACTGCTTCGGAAGTTTCATCAGCTTGGGTACTATGACCTTCTTCTATAAGTTTATCGATCTCAGGCATGTTTCGTACTGACGAATTCTGCAACGTAGTATCATGAAGTGTCGAATTGCTGGTCGATGTTGATGATTAATCAACAGATATCGATTCTGATGTTGATGGACTGGGTTGGGAAACGGAAGAAGCTTCTACTGTATGCCATAAAATTTGCTTTTCAAGGCCGTAAATGCCTTGTAGCAATTGCTATGATATCCCATATATAAGTCACTAGGTAAAACTAATATCCTTAAATGTATTTAAGTTTGTGATATTTTTGCAAACGTAGAATTTTCCCACATTTTTTCATTGTCTCATCGGTAAATAAATAAACTTTTCCAGTTTTATCAGCTTTTTCGCTGACACAAAACAGATACTGTAATTCAGCAGACATAATGTTGGAATCACAAAAATATATCAATAATAATAAAGTCACATCCGAATTCGCAAATGTATATTAATAATAATATTGTATATTGAAATGGTATTAATAATAACACAATACAAAAAAACAAAGTAGAATTTACCAGAATTAGGTTATTTCACTACACTTATAAATGAAATACAAGGCTTCTGACTGAAACTGAAAACATGTGACAAAAACCATTAGGCCGGGTGTACTTTTATTTTGTCCAAAGCATCACGGCCCTTACCAAGTATATACTCCAAGAAATAATTATAATGACCATTAGAAAAACAAGAGAGGTTACACGAAATAAAATACTTCTACATGAAAGAAAAAATGGATGACTATACAACTTATAAGTATGCGTATACTCGGGCAGTTGGTAAGTTTTTGATGTCTGCCAGGTTATTACCCATGGTGAAATTATCTGCCGTGGTAAATACAAGCTTTTTATAGTCTAATGAACAACATATATATAAAAATCAGACAAAATAAAATAATTTTGAAAAACTATATTTTTTATCAATGTTAAAAGTGTCTGCCATGACCTCTAAAGCGCGATATCCGTCTGCTATTGTTGTTTTTGAATAATAATGTTTATGTATTTTGAAATTTTCAAACGGCAGCCTTAATAAAACACTTTTCAAATTGGTGAATTTTTTGTATCTGGCGTGCCTGAGTGTAACAAGGGTCCATCTCTCTGGGGCTCAGCGAGACCCCGCCTCATGGGTTAAACATATAAAAGACTCCCTGGGCAAAATTTCAGGTTTTATAATCTGCCTTTAGGTTGCCGGTCACTGGCTCTTAGACCATAACGATTGTTTTCATCGTGTAAAATGAAATAAATATGCTCATAGATAAGACGCGGCGGCAAACGGATTGAATTGTATTGTAAATAATGGCGGTTGATAAAAATTTCCTGTTTTTGTTCACTGGTTATGCTAATCTCTGGTAATTTAAGCGACGCGAATGTTTAGCTTATATAAAGATTCGATGTATGTAGACAGGTTTACTTGAGAATTCATTGACACGAGAAATTAATTAATAAAAAAAAAACCCGCGTTGATATATTTTGTATGGGAATTTGATGAGATACGATTTACAATAATTAAATTATTTCCTCAACGAAAATCAATTTACCTCTCCGAGTTTTTTTTTTTTCAGCAGACAGCGCCTTGGACAAGTGACGTGAAGTAACGATATGCGATTACTCTGATACGTAAAAGGAACGTAATCAGTTTTATTTAAAATATGTCTGAAACAGTGTAAATAAATAAAAAATATCTAATAAAAATTGAAACAAACATTTAGAATGTTATATATTCTCAAGTTTTTTCAGAAAGCTTCGCGAACGATAATCAAATAATTTATCGAGGACTAGTTTTTTAAACCGATTTCAATCCAATGCGTCCATAAAAACTTTTTTCGTATTCTTGTAAAACCGTTAACAATAAAATAATTTGATCAATTTAGCCTGACACTGAAACGTGATAGGCCAACGAACTATACAACTCCTTGGGCACGGCAAATTTTTGATTCGTACATTTTGATTAGTAGTATTGTCACGATAACGACACGCTTAGGACGGAGTGGAATAATGATGTACACAATCATTTATAACAATTGTAAACAAAGTAATGATTAAAGAAAGACATAACAGACTCAAATAAATTAAACGACCGTCACCAAGAAATTGACTCTTATTCTAAAATTAGAGTGGAAAAGATCGATCGTTATTCGTGCCGTAATAAATTAACATTTTACAAACGCTTTAAACAACACGTGAAAAACATTATGTTAATTGTGAATTTTGTTTTTCATACCTATTTTTGAAAATCAAGCTTTCATCAGATGTCGATTTTTAATGCTCTAAGAAGCTATTCCAACTGCTCGTAGTCTTATGTCGGAATGTATGTATGTGTTTATATACAAGTAATAATTGCCACTTTGCATCATTTTAATAACAATCTTAAACTTACAAAAGTTTCAAATGATTGAGATTTTTCCTGCTTCATTTGAAAGATTGACGGTTCGCATTATCAATCCAGATATACATTGTCCATAGTGCTTAATCCGAAATCCGCTGATATATTTGTGTTTCAATAACTTCTCACTAACTTCACTGAAATTTTAAAATTTAATTATCTATAAACATACATAATAACATTAAATACCGATTTGGCGTTAAATCTATCAAAAGCGGTTCGTTCTTTTAGAAGTAAGTAATAGTAGTAAAAGAAAAAAAGTTTTCTAGCGATAGCTTTTAAATAGAACGAAAACTATTGTTTTGAATTCGATAACCTCGAGCACACTATTAGTTAACCAAATATATTTTAGAGCTATGCGTGCTCGAAAACAGCAATTTTTTAATGGTACTTATTTGCACATGTAAACTGTTTTTTAGATTTAGTGTTCACGTTGAAAGTATATTTTAATAGTTTTCAGTTCAATATTCATTCTGATATGTTCTTTTAATCGTAATCTTTTAGCAAACTCGTACATACTTCATGTATAAACGATATTTATGTCCCAATAAGAGCCAGACATGTGTTTTACGAGGAATATAAGCGGCCGATTTAATCTCGAATGTGGTTGTAAATGGTCAGAGACAAAAGGGCACGTTTAATATATTGTCAGAAAGCATCATAAGACTGCCGTGCGCGCGCGCCGATTGAATTCAAAGTAAGCACATGACGTTGAAGCCTTTCGCGGTTTTTAATGTCTCTTTTAACGGACTCACCGCTGTTTTATTTTCGTGATAATTTGTTTCTGATTCACAATACGTGTCAATTATTTTGTTAGGGTTCTGTATCACAGGATTCTGTCAAGATCCTTCTTTTCAGGAATGCGTGAAGGTATCAATTTGATATTAATATCAACTATTTAGGTCTACGTTCCCTTGGAGTCATAAAATGTGAAACTTATTAGTTAATGCAATCAAACAAAATCATTAATAAAAAAAACCGGCCAAGAGCATATTGGACCATATTCAGTGTAGGGTTCCAAAGGCATTGCTACAAAGAAAAGGACTACAGATGAAAAAAACTACATTATTACAGTTTTTTTCATGTTTCTCGCACGAAGTAGGTATAAGTACCTTAGTCGCCTATAACTAGAGAAACAAGTGACTATATCAACTATTACTCTTAGACTAGTGTAAATTAAAGTTCACCAACAAAAGAGCGTATTTTCATGGTACTTACATCCTTTTGATGAGAAGTGCCGTTTTTCGGCAATAACTTAAAAAACATATATCCGATCATATTCAAAATAAATTTCGTTGAAAGTATTTATTAAGCTTTACCTTTGTATTTTTTTGATATAGCGTTAAGAAAAAAATAAAGGGGACATACACGATTTCTCCTACTTTCGGAGCGACTATTTCCGAAAATATTCATTTATTCAAAAAAAATTCTTAGAGACCTTAAAAATTGTTAAAAGGATTGTAGAAATATGTACCACACGTTGATGTTTGATGAAAGAATTTTTTTTCAGCTTCTGTTACTCGTATGGAGTGCCCCGTCCTAGAAATATATTTTTTTATAACTATGAAACTAATAGCAGCTTATACATGACATTTTTTTTTTCATAAACATATATCTTGAAATTTTTGAGTAAAATGCCTTTGAGATACGAACGGACAGACGGACGGACATAACGAAACTATAAGGGTTAAGTTTTTGAAATTTTGTCTCGGAATCCTAAAAAAAACTTCTAAAAAACAAGCTTTGGTTCGAAAATTCAATTGTTCAAAAAAAAATTTATGCAATAATAGATCGATCAAAATCCTGCATAAATTATCTATTTACTTATATAGGCACGATGTTAGGATAATCACCGAAATAATAAATGACATAATTGTACCTAGTATTCTAGTACATCATCTCCTTTCGAAAGTGTCTCTTGTTCTTAACTTTTTCTAGTCGTCTTTTTCCTTTTTGTTCTCACGAGTATATAGTATAGAAAAAAGGGTTATTAAAAAAAAACCAAAAAACACTGTTAATAATGTTGTATTCTGTCACCATCAATCATGATAATCTAAAAATGTTCATAAATAAATTTAATCACATTAAACACAATTTCTAGTTCATTTTAAGATTTTCAGACGTTTTTAAATTTTATTCATTGAATATTAAATAAAAAGAATTTCAATGATTAATGAAGCTTTTTATTTAAATCGAAGTAATTTGTTGATAACAAAATGAAATTTTTTTTTCTTTATTTTTTCAATGGGAATCTATTCTGAAACCTTCCAAAAATAGCATCATAAAAGGAAAAAATCTCAGATTTGTTATTTAATAATTATTGCACGTACAATGTTCATATTCAAGTAGGAAAAAATTATGGATTGACTAATGGATAATTAATAGAAAAATCGTGATAAAAATTTTTTGACCACGAATTATCGTTGAAATTCCTATCCCCTAAGGACCAGAAGTTTTCGATTCTTTGATTTTCATATTTAACATGTTTAAATAACATTTTTTGTTAAGTGTTCGAAGTGGGCGTGGCTTGCGCAAGCCGAGTATCCGTTCCCGGACGTATTTTCAATTCTCTGGGTTAATTATGAATATTGAACCTACAGTTCTGGGAGTGAAACCTTTTTTTAGGAAATTTCTATCTCTTTTTGAATCTTTTTTCAAATTTCAAAAATCTCAAATAGTTTTTGAGATATCTGTAGAAAACCAAATTACATTTTTTTTCAATTAATTGCTTATTACTTTTGCAATTTTTGCGAGCGGTACTTCAATTTTTTCGAAAATGATCTACATACTATTCCGAATCGAATGACACCTTGTTTATATTTTTCGGAGACTAAAAAAATGTTTGACCAAAAAAGTACTTGTTGACTTAGAATAGGTACATGTGTCAAAGCTTTTGTTTGTGTTAACCGCCAATATAATTAGTATAGAATTTCTATGTATGTTTCGTACCAACAAGTACGTGATCAGGAAAAATCAATGTCATTCACCGGCATGCCAAGAGTATTAAAACCACTAAAAGATGCGCCTTCAACTGCCATATTAATGTGTCATGTGAAGTATAAATATTGCTATAAATCATAATAATAATAAATATTTTATGATATGAAAGACGGTTTTACCATAAACATACTTAAAGATTCGATTTTTGAAAGAATATTTTATAATACATAAAGGATAAAATAATTGTCGTATTTATGTAATAAACAAAGTTAAGATTACCAAAATTACGTAATTGTTATTTCTGAGTCTTTTTTTACTATTGCTGTTCACATATAAAATATGAATGTAATCATAAAGCAGATCGGTACCAGAATAGCCATTATTTGACCGACAGCGTTATAGGCACGAACGATCCAGTAACACTGTAACCGACAGGCTCGCCCACGCAGCGTTGACAAGTCGGACTCGTGATCTGTAGTTACGACTATCAGCAAAGCGTATTACCATTTATTTACTTTCTGTTATGTAATCATTTATTTCATTCTTTTTTTTTATTTAGTTTTTCTTTTTTTTTAAATTAGTTTTTGTCATGTATTTTATAAACCATATTTATAGAACCCGACAAAACACGTTCCGTAGACAGTGCAATGTCTTTTCGAGCAGTCTGTGACTAACAAAAACAATAGTAACGATCATGATACGAAATCACATGTCCGTATTGCTACAGTTACTTTGAACGCCGATTATAAAAAAAAAGAAAGAACATCGCGTTCGGAACGCGTCAACCTCACGTGGCCCGATTGTAATTACACGCCGTTTGTAAACTTTAAATTGGCGAATCCGAGAAGAATGCACGGCGATAACTGAGCGCGGTGCGTCCCTCCACGCCCCTTATTAAATTTCCGACCTTATATGCGGATGCACGACAGACCGCGATATTTCATTTAGCCTGTTATGGCATGAAGGCCTGATAACAGTAGGGTGACAGTGTGTTTTGTTTTTGACCTTAACTGCCACATTTTCTGTATAAATTTATCTAGCGAAAAGAATTGCGCTCAGCATTTTATCACGTATACCACGTGATGAAAGTGAATTTTTGTTATACGTGGAGGTGTCATTAATGATAAAATAGTAGTAGTTTAAATATACTTATATAATAACTCTTCGCGGGTATTCGAACAATCGAATCGAATCGAAAATACAAACGTGAAAACATCATTAAACATAAAAGACAATGAAAAATATTATTATATTGTGTGAAGTGTTCGAAGGCAATTAAAGTTTGCTTAGATGTTCGATACCTGTCATCTATTCTCTTGAATCAATATTGAGTGCGTTGAATAGGGGTTCTCAGTGGAAGAACAGATTCGAGGGTCAGCGGCGGGTTGCATGCTGTATGTGAACGCATGTTGCAGGCAAGCGTCTAATGACAAATATTAATTATACAACGCGTGGCACCACAGCTGTTCATACATCGCATTTGGCGCGTACAACACGCGATACAATTTTATTCTATCTTTTTGTATCGTTATGTTTAAGTCGGCCTTTTTTGCTCCACTCGCGTGGTTCAGAAATGTATAGATAGCTCCTTTTCTCCTTTTATTGACGTTATATGTATTTCTCTCTCGTGTGACGAAATATGCCTATACGTGCGCGTCCTAGAAAATTCAGTCTCAATTCTCGTCCAATTATCGATTTTATTGAATCGTCGCCTATGAATATTCACTTCATAAATTATAACTCTATAATCATTTTTAATAACAATCATGTGGTAGAGTCATGCTATGGCAAATTTGGCCAACACGACAATGGACCGGCTCGACCTGTGAGAATCCACACTCTTTCAGAGTACACACGTAAAGTAGCACATTCCACTATTGCGTTTTGTTCAGTGAGTGAAAGTTGCGGTGGCCCACTTCCCCTCCGCCAGATATCTTATTCCTTCTTAAAAGGTCAGTAACACACTAGTGACTACTCTAGAGTTTCGAATGTCCGTGGGCGATGGTGATTTCCTATTCTCTCGTGATTCGTTACTCGTTTGCTTTTTCTAATGCTATAAAAAAAATAACGTGTTTTTTAATTTATCATACTACGCATATGTAACGATGTTCTACTATTATAACAACTATTATCTTGGTTCCTACCTGCAGGTTGAAAATCTCTCGGTCGATATTGTTATGACGTCAAAATTACGTCAGGATGAGAAGACTTACCCGCGGCTTGCGCTCTATTTGCATAACTTTGATGTCATAACGATATAGACTGAGTGGTTTAAAGTTTATAGAATTGACCAGCTGGCCCCTATTCCGATATTAAAAAAGATTCGATCGCCTTTTTTTATATCTAAAATTTTGGAAAACATGAAAGTATGAAACGCGTTATATATTCAATTTTCGGAAAAAAAAAACCAATTCTTATAAAATTTTAAACAAAATGTTTTTTTAAACAAAACACAGGTTACTGTTTATTTTTTTTTGTTTGTTTTTCTTTTTGAATCCCTATAACTAAAACATTTAAAAATTAGTAATTTTATTTAATTTTGTAGGTCATACTCATTTATTTTTTTTTTGCTTTGTTTAGAGGAGTTCAGTGTTAGACTGTGTGACGAATATTTAGAGGGAAAAGGGAGAGAGTGAGATAAGCTAAAGCGAAAGTAAGAGAGAGTGACAAAAATCCGATTGTAACTATATGATTAATAATAGTGGTTTCACAATAAGAAAGTCATAATGCATCAAAACGAAGGATAGAGTTCTTACCTTACGCTTTTCGACAGTACAATATTATAAACGTGATACTTTGTGACGATATATGGTTGTTTGTAACTCGATTATCCATAAACGGCTGAATGGATTTCGATGAAACATAACATAGAATATTTTTTGGATACACTTGACGTTTTATACCTCCCACTGATGCGTTCCTGTGCAGCAGTTTACAAGAAGTCGTAAGCGATATCGATATCGGAATTAAGAGCGTTATTGTAATTGAAAAAAAGAGAGGTTTAGAATAGACAACAAGATCGAGACAGAACTAACTGTAAAATCGAAACTTAAGTCGAAAACAATGAGAGAAAGATCACTGGTTTTATATAAATTATGTCAAGATATTTTATCAAATATTACTTACAAATACACGTTATAATAGCAAATTTAGTTATCATTAGAATAGAGATATGTAGAATTGTTTTATTCCACACGGAATCAGATGCATGGTCATCTTAGTCTTTGTATAAATGAAGAAGTGACTTTCGGTAAAAATTTAATTATTCCTTCTATCTCGTGATAAATAAATCGACTGGTCGAGGCCAAAATTGAATAAATTGGTTAAAATTCTATATAAAAATATGTTTGTATTATAATTGGTCTCTATATATAATAAATGTGAAAGTTGTTTGATGGTCTGTCCTTCAATCAAATTAAACTAATAAACTGATTGCAATAAAATCTTGCATAGAGGTAGAATACCTGTCACGGAACAGGACATAGCATACTTCTATACAAAAAAAAAATCCTATAGAAACCAGGAAAGTAATAATTGAAAAATGTTTGCTAATTTTAATTATAACACAAAATAATCATTGCTAAAACTAAAAAGCTCAGTGAAGCGGGCGGGAAAAGCCTAGTTTAAGATATAATAGAAGCCTGCGTAGTTGGAAAACAGTAAAATAAAAAAGAAGAAAAGCATATACTTGGGCAACGTAATGATCTCGAAATTAATTGTTGTTCAGACTTATTTGAAACTAAGCTAAAGTTGAAATTCTTAGGTGCTACATTATAGCCTAATATCATGTACTAGATAAGAGATAAATGTGCGTACGTTTTTACTTATTTATTACGCACAATAAGTACGGATTTATATTAAGTTTATGATCGGCTTCCTTATTTCCTTCAAAATTCATTCTTAGACTTTGACTTACAACAAACGAATTTTGTAAAGATAAATACTAAGTGTTATTAAAATAAATAGCTCAAAGTGGAGACTACAAAATATGATTTCAACAAATCCAAGTCTGATTTATACTTGGATTGGAGAATCTTTTAGCTTTGTCTATTTTTATTCACATTTGGATCTAATACCTTTAAACGAGCAATTCTTATATATATATATATACAAAATATCGGAAACGGCTTCAACGATTTCCATAAAATTTAGTATGCAGGGGGTTTGGGGTCGATAAATCGATCTAGCTAGGTTTAATTTTTAGAAAACCTCCTTTTATTCTTGTTTTCAGGCAATGAGTTAGAGTTAGAATACGAAGATAAATTTAGCCACTGTCGACAAGATTATAATAGCACAGTTGGGCAATCGGGCAATCTCCGTTCTAAAGACCCTGGTTTGATTCCACATGACTAATTTCTTTAAGTTATTCAGTTTTATTTTCAAATTTGTTTCTTTTATAATAAAACGTCAAGTTTCTTCTTTTGTGCGAAAAACTATCATTGGGAACCACTGTTTACCGACACAACAACACTAAATCTACTTGACAATAGATAGCGTTGTTAAGCAACAGTAAGCTAATGAGTGTTTGTTTTGAGGTTAGACGAAGAAAATACATTGCTTACTTGTGTTATTGATAAAATATGTGTCTTTTTAACTAATGTGTTCACTTAAAAATGACTAAAATACCTTTAAAAAAAACTTGATATAATTGAAAAATATTATTCATATTTCATCACTATGTAATTCCTATCTTTCCAAATTTTATATTTTCCAAAAAAATGCGACTTACCAAAAAAAAAAAAACTACCGAGCAAAGCTCGATCATCCAGGTTATACTTAATAAAAAAAAGCACATTTTAGAAATATAATCATTGTTGACGTATTTTGTATCAATGGGAAGATTCTTGAACGTATTTTGTACACTCATATTCAACTATACGCACGTTACAATGTTCGATGGGTCTTTATCGACCTACTGAAAAAACACAATCTTTCACGTTATTTTTATTTAATAATGAGGCTCAACGTCGGCCCAATGAGAAGGCACTGATCTGCGACTTAACGTATTTTGCGAAGCACGTATACCAGTGGATTAATTTGAGAATTAAGTTATTATAAATTCATTGGTCTGTTCACACGTGGTTTGAGAGTCAAAGGCAACGCGCTGAACAGCCACTATCGCTATCGTGCGAATTTTTGGTTTTCACGTTAAATGTTTATATTGCACCCGAAAAGTTTTTTTTTTTTATATGTGATAAATATTTTGGCACATTTGATTGAAAGAGTTGCGATAGCTGCGGAATATTAAATTTTTTATTTACTTCCCCTGTCATTATAAGGGAAGAATTTTAAATGCTTTTTCGTAATATACTCTCTGCTCTCAGCTTTATAACTCTTTATAACATTTCCCTTTTTAGGGTTCAGAGCCAAAATGTCAAAAACGAAACCTTTTTAGTTTCGTCATGTCCGTCCGTTCATATGCACAGGCATTTTAAAAAAACTACAAGATGTATATTAATGAAATTCGGAGTATAGGTGTCTTGTATAAGATGTTACTTAGTTTGGTAGTTAAATAAAAAAAAATATTTCTAGGGAGGCACTCCATACAAGTAACAGAAGCTGAAAAAAATTTTTTTCATCAAAAATCAACGTATAGCACATATCTTGGCAGTTCTTTTAAAAATATTTTTATGTTTCTAAGCATTTTTTTAACTAATTGAATCTTTTAGAAAATAATCGCTTCAGAAATAACAGAAATTGTGTCCCCCCCTCCTTTATTTTTTTAATATTCGAAAAATACGAAAAAAGTTGCAAAGCTCACGCTCAATAAGTACTTTCAATAAAAATGATTTGAATAGGAATTCAGTGTTTTTTTCTATTCCTTCCAAACGAAAATCCTACATATCACCCATTCATCACCGTATATATCACAATATATTACAATGTTGTAATAAAGTATACATTATTATTCTAGACTGCATCTTTTGCCACTCTGAGTGATAATTGATTCGTTGAAATTCAACAAAGTAGGTACATATTTAAACTTGACAAGGCCGTGCGTATCGTTGACCCAGACGCCCACAAACAGACACGTCAACATGTCATCGCCCGCAATACAATATCGTATCTTGATTTTTGTTAAGACTTTTAAAATACTTCTACCCGCAAAAGGATTTAAATCCTATGATAATTATCATATGACTTAAATTCGTGAAATAAACGGCGGACACATACATCCTTTTTTTGGCACTTCCATTTCGATGATTTTCTAACGTAATTTCGTTAAAAAGTATACATTTGACTAATCTACTCCTATCTTAATGGCATCTTCAAAATGAGCACGTGTGTGCCATCGACTTAGTACGCACAATTATTCTTCTGGTGTTATTTTCTTTTCCACAGCGAGACAGGCGACACAATCGCGATGTCTATGTCCACATATTTATTTATATAATTTTGCGAGCTATGTCATGTTCGCACACTCGTCACAATGAAAGCTACTTTAATATTTTTATACTAAATTTCTTATTATAATTCTAAATTAACAATTAAAGCTGTTTTTTTTCGAAAACTATAAAGAATTTAATTTGGAGTAATGGATGGAATAATAAATGGAAAATTTATTTTATTTGATAAAAGCCGAACGTTGCCCATTTATTTGTACGTTTGATCTCTTTTTATATGAATAACACTGAACAAATCCATCATATTTTGCTTACGCAATGACCAAAATGTAGGTTATGCACTTTAATGGAGTCGCGGCGAGCGTCGGAATCGCGTTGGGAATGTATCCGATCAGAACCTTAACAGACGCTGAAATCAGAACTGAGCCCGGGACTTAAATTAGAACTTTTATTGTTTTTTTTTCAAATAGTAAAATAATAAAAAATTAGTCTCAATGTAGAATTTTTCAATTTACTGTAATTTTTCATGGAAGTAAATTCTTTTCTTAATTTCATTCTTATTATTAGCATAGTTAAAAAATTATAATGTTGTACGAGCTTCTATCGCTGTGAAATGAAACATATATATATTTGAGAATTTTTGCATTAAAATTATTTTGTATTGATTAGTTCACATTACGTTACAAAATAACGAGTTATTTTAATTTCCTTAAACTATCCTTTTTTCAGTCCTAAAATAACAAAAATGCATGAGTAATGACGACATCTTAGTTTCCGCGTTTAACGTATGATAATGGACTTGTATTTCATACATATTCGTGAATTTGCCATTGCATTTATCGCGCCGCTATTACATGGAATTCTACCTGTTAATTTGGAACAATTAGGTTTTTCTATTTAGAGACCTTGTAGTGACTTTATGTAATGGTGCATTAGATAAACGAATAGTTTTTTTTATTCTTTAACTATTTTTTACGCACTTTGAAGTTCCGTGTTGCTAAATAAAAAATGGAATCAAAATTATTAAACACTATTTGTTATTAAGCACATGAGAAAACATGGTATTATTAATCCGTATAGGTATTTTGTAACAATTAACAATTAAAAGTAAATGTTAAAGAGAACAAGTCGATCAACCAGTGTCCCCTCTCCAACTTTATTCAACTTTTTGGTATAGACCACATCATCAGGTAGTCAAGTATCGTTTTATTTTTAATGATTTTTATTTAATTCTCATTAAGTAGATTGGAGGTAGCTAATATTGTAATTTTGCAAAATAAACAGTTATAATTCATATGCTTATATTTTTGATTTATAATCTCTCTGAAGACCACCCTTTAAATTATCATCCTAGTTGCATAAATCCTAAGAAATCCTCATAAGAACACTTCGTTGTTCATCTGCCTGGCAAGATTCTTTTGCTCGGGTGGTACAGAATTGAAACTAATATCGAATACTTAAGGTCCGAGGTCCGTTGGAGTCGTAAAACTCAAGCTTTTAAGTCATCGCATTAAAAAATATGGCTATTTAACTTTCGGAAATAAGTCAAAACCTATAGGATACTTCTCATTATCCTAGAGTCATGTTTGGAAAGAAGAAAGGTTTCACAGCACAAGCAAAGTTTAAATCCTAAAATTGTGAAATTTTATGTAAATGACATTAAAAATAGTTTTTACGATCATAAATGACATTGGCAATTAGACTGTAGATGGTGGTATAAACTAATGTATTGGAGAACAGATTTTAATTCCCGCAATGAAAATTTAATATTTCGTCTAATTCAGATAAAAAAAAAAACGCAGATTCGAAAAAAAATATCTAAATTCCTGGAACCAATGTCGTCAATATTGATATCAGAAACAGGAAAAAAAAACCGTCGAGTTTTTAGATATTTAATTAAATTTGCACAGATCTTTTAGGGTGCGAATACCATTCGCCCTTGAACGGTGTTTTTAAACTACTCAAATAACCATCATCGACGAAACCGTGATTCACCACAGTGGCTCTCGATTCAGGTGATTTTAGCAACAAAATAAGATTTTTAGCGCCCAATGTTTTCGGTTTATGACAACATTTTTGTGGGTCACTACATTCACAATTATGCGGAAATAGCCTATACCGTTCCAATATTAAATACTTTATATCTGCAACATGACTCCAGTATTTTTACGTATCAAAGAAATCTTGTTTCGGTAGAATTAATAGCTCATTAAATTATCCGATTCGAATTGCAGATGGCGGTGAAGAGGTGTACGTACCCGGGGATGTCGTTTTTGACCTACTGGATATTTTTATTACAAGTAAGTGCATCTACATCCGTATATTATTTATTACAAATGCGTAAGTTTATGAGTAAGTGTGTAAATGAGTAATGTGTGTAAATGAGCAAAATGAGTAAGTTTATTTGTGTTGTTTTCAAGCTTCAACTGGTTATAAGATTTTAGCGAAAGACAGTTATACAATTTATCACGGAGAAATATATAGATTATTTTATTTATTTCGACTTTCTGGAAAATTGTTGTGTGTGCTTTATTATTCTAACATTTTGTATCAAAATTAGAAAGACGGAAGTAATTACAAAGACTTCAGTACTTGTCTGTTAGAATATTTTTTACGGTCTTTATATATATACATATGTATTGTAAATAAATTAGGAAAAAAAATATAAAATGTATGTATAATATAATGTATCTAAATGTACGACATAATGAAGATCCTATAAAATTCTGTACATATTTGAAAAGAAAGAACAGGTAAAGAATAAAAAGTTGTTAAAAAAAATCCATGTTATAAGACCAAATAATAATGACTAATAAGATGATCTAGATATTTCACGACAGTTTGTTATTATGTTCATAATAAATTAAACATCATTTTTAAATGCTTTTTCTTAAACGTTTTAATGAACGTCTGTCACACCCAGCTTTCACCATCATACATAAGCGTAGAGATCAGGACCCCATTGTGGATAAACAAATACACTTGTTGTAAGACACTTTTACTGCTCATAACAGCAAGCAATGCCCCAATCACTTTAGCATTTATTTTTGATGATTTTCCGAATTCACTCTACTTCAAATATCTCTATCCTGCTTACCATCATTTGTAAACAGACTACCCAATTATAGAAAATCTTTCACTTGCTCGACACTCTTACCTTCTAATATTTATCGCATTCAGTCGTGCTTTCGCCTCTTTCAAACACCATGACCTTAATCTTTCTTACATTTACTTTCATACGTCTTTTATTAACAGAATCATTGTAAAGTATCAGACGATAATCCGGCTTGAAGTACAGTCATGCTCTATTGAGCGCTCTAAGTTTCTTGGAAACCTGTTTCATTTTGGTCACCTGATCGTAAAATTTAACGCATTTCGATATGCTTGCACCAAGGATCCCAATAATCATTGTGGCACTAAGGGAGTGCTTTTGAAAAGGGCAAATGGAACAAAGGGTATTTTTTTATCGGTAAAACCTCAAAGTGATGTCTTTCTGGGGTTATATTTGACAATGTTCTCTATCACATTCCTTTAAAGATGTTTCGAATTCAAACACGAGTTGGTTTAGACACTCTTCAACATAATCGCGAGAGGTATTAGTGTGGTCGGAGTATAATGCATCCGCGGTACCATCACCCACATAGGAACGAATATTACCGATTTTCAGTAATTCATTGATATGCATAATGATTAAAGTAGGGGACATTACGCAGCCTTGAGGGATGCTGGCATTCACGGCCCTGAAATCTCAGTTAGTTTATTTTTATTTCATTCTCTATAAGTCCATTTAGAAATGTTTTTAGTGTTGGTATAATAATATAATGTGATTGAATTTTTGTTGTAAGTTAATGTAACACAAAATATTGATTGATTGCACCTTAAAGTGTTGAAGACTTGCCAAAATAAACACGGGTGACCACTTACATTACATCCTTTCACTACTTCTCACAAGACAGTCTCACGATTTTTATATTATAATAGTTGATCCGGCATACATTGTTCTGCCCTTTCTTGGTGACGGCTTGGTGGCTTGCCCATATGCTAATGTCCGCAGCTCCGTCAGTATGGACATAAAATGATTATTTTCATTTTTTGTATCGGTCGAAGTCAATCTCAAGCTCGGTCTAGCTTTCGATACCGATCCCAGTCACGCTTTTGAATTCGATTTCGATCCTACAGTCTTTTTCAACTCCAGTTCTGTTCTCAATTTCAGTCCCGCCATCCATAATTGGGATCCTGTTCCCGTTCTCGATTCTATTCCCAGTCCCTCTTTCAATTCTAAATCCACTACTAATCACTTTTCTGATTTGGACGAAGCCGAGGGCAAACACGTCCTTCATCTTTTGTATTTCCCAATTGGACTCTCGATTATGACGCCGATCCCACACTCAATTTTGAACCCGGTCTCGTTTTCGATTTCGAATCCGGTCCTGGCTCTGAATTCTGTTCCCCATTCCATTTTCAATTCCGATACCACTACCAATATAAATATTAAAGTATAGTAATGATTTTAAATTTAATGTGGTGCGAAATTATATTCGATATTTTTATCAACCCGTCTGTCCGTTTTGTCAATCCGACGTACTGATTGAGGGGCGAAGGTCTTGGGAAATTAAAATTTGTGATTTTGTGTATTTTTGGATGAGAAATCTTAAAAAGTAATAAAAAATAATTTAAAAGTACTTGTAATCTATGGCATCTGTTAAAATATAAACTATGCCAACTATGAGAATATAAACTACGCTTTCTCTTAAGTTGGGCCAAATTACACATAGATGCTAAGTTTCATGAAGATCGGTTGAGTTATTTTAGAGTTAATCGTGGATAAACATCGTGACACTTATATATAAAGATTAATCGAATGAAAATATATGACGCACGTGTCAACATAATTGGTATTATGAAAACAATAGCGGATCGACATCAGAACTGTCATTGATAGTAAAAAAAATTGTTTATCTGATCGTTACCAAACTTCACAGGATTACCCGCTAGGCCAATTTGAAGATTACTTAGAAATTTTATCAAAATGGGTCCAGCCGTTTCGGAGTCCGTAGGGAACATACACACATCGATTTTTATATATGTAGATTTATAGGAAATTGTGTCTCGTAAGCTGTTCAGAGTACGTCTTGAATTTTTAGAAATCCAGTCCCCCATTGTTTAAATTTGGCAAGATATGGATAAAGCCCTGCCCTCTCAATGAGATTTTCCCTATAATGTTTAACAACTATAAATAACGCAACACGCTCATATTAACAGATAATAGTACAAAATTTTGCAATAATACTTTCCTGAATATCAAAGTTGACATGCGATTTTCTATTGACTTTATAATTGAATTTATAAATAAGATTTACTAAGATCTCAAACCCCATTTAAAGTTGACATGCTCTATGGATGTTATTATCTATAACTAACTAATCATAATCATTTCTCCATAGATGTTGGGCGGCGGAAGGAGAGGTGCGGAGGGGCACGGCCGGCTCATGGACCCGCCGGCGCGCAACTCCATGTGGCGATTCGGCTTCCCTAACCCCGTCAACTACAACGACAACGAGCTGTTCTGTGGAGGATACGCCGGTATAGTTTTCAAAATCACGACTCGATAACTAAATGACTACCTAATAATGTATATATATAAAGTGGCAGATAAGTAGTTTTTCTATTGTACATAGAAACGGACAAAAGCCTTTAGTGTAATGTCCAAGATCTTTAGTGTATGTTTTTATTAGAAAATAAAGGTTCCTTTAACAGTGTTCAATTAAGGTGACTGACGTTTCTTTGTAAAATGGGAAAGAGCGACTTTACGTAGAAGCAAAAAAAAAAAAACAGTAAAATGTTTTAATGTAATTTTAGCTGTGATGAATATATATAATGGGTATTATACATTTTATATAATAATATTAATATTGTAAGATTACTTATTTTCTTACAGCCGAGAAGGCAACGACTTATAATTTTAAAATTAGTTCTCATTTAGTGAAAAAATCCATTTTTTGCAGTATACCTACCTTACATATGACACCTTCTAGTTATATTTGTGTAAGTTGACTTGACTATTTGTTGCCAAAGTAAACGGTAAGCGCATACAAAGTATATTTATTTACTAAGACTATGGTTATAATAGTACATAGACAGATATAGACGCTAAAGTAGCTTTTAATCTACATCTAAGTTTTAGTCATCCGTAACAGCTTGTCGATACCTTTATATACAGTACTGAAAATTGGGAATGGCAGAAGAAACAGGACATAAAATATTCTAGAAAATTTGCAAAGAACACTTTACTAATGGTACTACTACAGAGTTCAATTTTAGATTAGGTACATTATCACTAAATGAGATAGATGAGATCGCTCTTGAAATTAATCAATGAGATTTTCTTATTTCTTTCTTAGACGTCAAATTACGCCCTGTATTTATACTACTAAGATCAAACAGAAACAGACCCACCTCAGAGAAACGAATACTTAAAACTAAAAATCGAATACATAATGCAAATGCTTCAACGAATGGTTTGAACAAACGCTAACAACAAGTGATGTTTTCGGCAATAGCGTCTTCAAAGCCGTTTCGAGATTGGCCGCCAAGTGGAGGGACGTTTCTGTGGGGTGGATCGGTAATTCAATGGTCTTTGCTACCAGCCCAGCATTGACCAAGAAACCTCTTTCACAAAAGCCATATTTAATGTTTAAGTTACGACCGTAACGTGATTACTGCCAACAGTTAGCATAAGCGTAAATTATTAATATTAAAATAATAGTCGGCAAGGTTCCAATAATAATCACTCTCTTTTGTGTTTCTCAGAGCAGATGCCGAGCTAAACATTTACCTGGGATATATAAATCTCGAGGATGTAACGTCGAAGTATAATCGAGGGTTACACAAGCGCACCTGAAACGAAGTTTGGCCGTAATTATACGAGACGTTATTATATCTGAAGAGATTTAGAATCCATCTCTTTCTTTTCAAAAATTAACGAATTTATTTATACGTATGAACTGTCAATTCGTGTACATAAAAGATCTTGACTTTTCCTTGAAGAAAAGCTTACTTTTCGGCAACATTATGATCAAATTGTTAAAAAGGCTACTTAAGCTATTAATTCCTAAATAAGTCAGTAATTGTCGCAAACGCAAGAAAAAATTTTGAAAAATTTATAAATTAATTTAATGAACTCTCTCTATGTAAAGTACAAGAAGAAGTACGTTGTACGTTGTAAGCAAACCTATTTAATTTATCTACACAATATTTTACTTTTCGATTGATTCAACTATGCCGCTTTTTTAATGGGAACCTTCATAAAATGCATATTCAATATTTTAATCGCAGACTTAAGTCTGTATTGTATTGTATTGTACTTAAGTACAAAAATACTCTAGTCTTTTACAATCCCATAACCAGAATGTTCTTTCTTGTAGAGACGACCCAATTGTTGACGGTGGCACAAACACTAATATCGATGTGTTTGACTGCAGACTTATGCTTTCAAATGGAACATACCCGACGTCTTGTTTTGTTGATATAAACTATTTATGTTTCTTTTTTCAGTTTTTTTGTGAATCTTTTGGTTTTCATATATTTTTCATCATGCCGTGTGGCATGAACACATATTTATGAATTGATGTCTTGATCAAAATTGCATCATATTTTCTATACAATTTAACACACATAACTAATATAACCTCACTACACCAGGTATATTCATAGATGTAACAAATATGTCGTGACCGTCGAAGTATTACGGCAGGTGTCATCGAAAGTAATACGTAAAATTAATCCGTAACATTTGACAGATAATATACGGACAATTCGTCAAATCTTACGTATTACATTTACCAATCATATTTTTATGTTTGGTGCAACCCGCCTAACTCTCATTACCAGTGTGTGTAGGGTAACGTACAAAAGGAACTTCATTCCAATAAATATATATCAATTATTAATTTTAGTTAAATAAATAACAGAACGCTTCATACCATTTTTCATAATTTCTTTCAACATTTTATACATTGGAATTCCAAAAATTATTTCTTCTTTCTTGACGACATGCGCTACAAAATGAACGTTGGTTTCCTAACTTTCAGTTTTATGTTGACAAGTTATTAATTCAAGGCTATATACATAATAGTGCTTTTGAAGCCATTTTTGATATAAACTTCATTTAATGAATGCGATTTTGGCTGTATAAATAATTTAAAAATAATTGGTATCTATGTTCTAGACATCTTTCAGAATTATCGAAGTTTTTGCTTTTTTTTTTTCGAAGAGTAAGATTTGTAGCTTTTAATTGTCTCGCATAGTTTCTAACAACCAACCATGTATTATTTGCGATTCGTAAATTGCTTTATAGTAACATTCCGTTTGCTGATGCCAATGAACTCCCACTCAGTGATTTTCTATAACCTTGATGTCAATCAAATGAAGCAAAATTACAATCATATCATAATCGACTATTGTTAGACCTTTTTTGGCACAAAGAAAATCGTATATTTTTTGTCGATGTCGATGTTCGATATATCGACCCATCTATTAGGTCATTGAACTGATCAGAAATACAGTTTGAACGTTAATCTTGGGAAGGAATTTAAATTACAAAAAAAAAATTGTATTAAATACAAACATTTTCTTTTTGGTTTTGTCGAATATCAACCATTAATAGCTAATGTTCGATAAAATAGCTATTAATTAAATATTCGATAAAATAGTAAAATCTTATACATGATGATATAAGAACATCTCGTTATGAAGTCGGTCTTAGTAAATGTTGCCAACAGTCCAGTGGGAGCAGAACTCGGGTCGGTGCGGCGTGTGCGGCGACGCCGAGCACCTGTCGACGCCGCGGCCGCACGAGGCCGGCGGCATGTACGGCAAGGGCATCATCACCAGGCACTACAGCGTGGGACAGGTGACGCCCTTATATACACACATACGCCCTTATATACATACATACGCCCTTATATACATACATACGCCCTTATATACATCTGCATAGGTAATGCAGAGGGACGGTTTGTTTGTAGGTTATATTTTTTGATTTATTACTCTTATTAATGAAAGCCTTTCATTCATTTATATTATGTCTTCGTATATAATTATTAACAAACCGGTTCGGCGAAGAAGTTGTTCATAATGTTCAGCTTCCTTTTGTGTTCTCCTACAATCTTTTTTAATTTTAAGCTGATGACTTATTTAATCGTAAGCGAAAGAAGAACCATTCATATTGTCCACGCGATACAATTAATATTTGCACGAAAAATTTTATTCTTTGCAAATATATATATGAGAAATTTCTTATCCAAGATAAATGATTGTTAGTTGGGGATCAGCTAGTCCTGACTAAAATTTTGATGAAACCTTATGCGGTGTCAGTATGTACCTCAGAATATACTTAAAAAAAGTATTGCTTTGTCTACACGACGGTACATGAGTTTGTTAACAACCATTGTATCGTCGCGATCTCAGAACTTTAATGAAGGAGGAAATATTGGATGGCGGTAGTGTTTCCAGTCTGTTTTTACTTTGTGAATAATAGCGGGAAAGTGTTAACGTTTCTTCACTGTTCAAATTTTAGAGCACACACAGCTCAAAAACTTATAGTCAACTGCATTGTTGAACTCGAGGAGTTCAAAAGCACATCGATAAATATCATAGTCGGAAGTTTTACTTAATCGTTTCTCAGATTTTTATAATTTAAAATCAGGTCATATATGTGCTGAAAACAATTTAAATATCACCCGGTGAGATACCACTCTGTCATAAAATACAGATGTGAAGTAACAACTTTCGCTGTTGCATTTCGTCCATCGAGTTAGAGTTCCGGTGGTCCATTCTCCTCCATCAATCCACTCCCCCTCCATCACTCCTACTTACCCTCTGGTGGCTCGCATGCTCGTTCGCCCCTCGAAAATGCTATAAAAAAAGAATATATTGTATAATTTTAATTAGTTAATAGCTATAGTTCGCTTAGTAGTAATATATCCCTAATCATAAAATACAATTACATTTTTCAAACAATTACCAAATGTTATTTCTTCATTCTATAAGTATGCTTAACTTTATATATAACATCATTAATGTCATCTATATGCGTTTTCGCACATTTCAATACTTGGAAAAAGTCGGTTTCACGATATCAGTAACTTAATAATATGTTGAAAAGGTAATAAAAACAAAAACCAAAAAAAAATCGTCTGAAGTAATTTTTGTAAGTTCGTATTTGTAAAATCTACCCTTTTCACTAATCTCGCCATGAAACGTTAGAAAGACCAGTGAATCAAGTCAAATTCATATGTAACCGGTTATTTGAATTTAAAGTCCGTCATAAACCGATATCGGTTCAAATTTATTTTTTAATTTAAACAGATACTAAATTTTATTGTCCAAAGGTAGTAATTCTTTTTTTTTACGAGAGTTAACACAGTTAACTTTTCGGCACCGAAAAAATACATTCGTCTGTTACAGGAAATCGAGGTGGAGGTCGAACTAACGGCGAATCATTTGGGAACATTCGTGATGAAGCTCTGCCCTAACAATAACCCCAAACAGGAAGCGACGCAGGATTGCTTCGACAGGTGAATGCGATACCATAACTAATTATTTAAAGTCTTCCCATAGAGACATATTATATAGAAGCAGCATGTAGAACATTTAAGAATGCTCCGATTTAGTTCGCTCATAATAAAATTAGCAGAACAGGCGCTAGTGAGAGGTCACGGTCAGTGGTCAGCTGTGTCTTTGTGTACCGATGCCTTCTTTATTATGCATTTAGATATCGCAAGAATTAAATAAGTAAATGCCTCAAAACTGATAGAATTACTTTTCGTAGATGCACAGAAAAAAATGTTTACATGAGTTATTAAATTATGAAGGATCGTCAATATCTCGACTAATACAGAAAACTAGACACACGTAAATCTTTTTTTGATCAAAAAAAATACTTGATTCAAAACAGTTTCAGCCTTATCGAAAATAAAAACGGTCTTACTAAAAATTTCCTGTGCTTAATTTTAATTTTGTTCATCTATTAGTTGCGACAAAACCAGTATCCATACCGAGACCAGAATTGGAATCAAAAGCGGGACCGAGGTCGGAATTACGGTAGACGGCGTGATCGGTCGATGTGAAACACGAAAGAATCCAAATGTTCACACGGGCGGAATCGCGGACGGAAGCTAGCTGTGAATGTATAAAAAATTTATAGAAAATTTTGTATGACCTTGACCTTTAAAATATTCTGCAGGTATCCGCTATACATTTCGGGAACTAGAGAAGACCGTTTTTTGATACCTTTGGACACGGCAAAGAAAGACATCTTCAGGTACCGGGTCCGGCTGCCGGCGTACGTCACGTGCACGCAATGCGTGCTGCAGTGGACTTATTACACTGGTAAGCTTGTATATTAAATTTTTGCCTGTTATGTTCGTATATTGTCAATACAATATACGAACGTATATTGTATATTACAATTAATATACAATAATTTGGGAGGTTAGATTATAATTGGTTAAACTCGTTTTACTTTACCGTCGGGTGTTTATACGATTCTTTTTTGTTTATTTGCAATAAATAAGACATAAAATTAAAATATAAATTCAATGCAAAAAAAACACACTGCATAGAATAAATTACTGAGATATTTTTTTGTTCAAAGACAAAATGATTTGTTATTCAGTTGAATGTTCATTATATTTATTAAAGACCACGAGCCCATGTAGATGACAGTTAATTATGTAATTCGACAGGACGATGAGTCTTAACAAAAAGATGCACATTTGTTCTGCTGTCATAAATAACTCGGGTCATACAATTTATTTTAGAAAATATAATATTATAAAAATCCTTATTGAGAACTTTTATTTGCGTCATCTTACGGAGAGTTAATTTTACGCTAGAGCGGTATACTTTGCACTTTAAAATTTATCGAATATAATACTTCAACATGGGCTCGAAGGATTTTTGATAACTTTAATTATATTTTATTAAGGGATCATTTATGTCATTTTACAGATAGACCAATCTTATAACAGAAAGCTTTCTGAAATTACACTGGATTTAAAGTACCGACCTAACTAGTATATGTCAAATTTATGTACAAAATAAATCATTTTAAGTACAAAAATAAATTATTTAAAGTTATTAATTTAATGGGATTCTATCTGAATAAAACAAATATTGTACAAACTACATTCACAAAGAATTTAAACAAAAGGACTCGAAAAAAATTTTTTATTAAGTTTACAGTTTAGACGTTTAGTTTGTAATGTGAATAATTGTTCTTTGCTTTATTAATAATTGTGCTTTGATAGAAAAATGTCACAACCACCAGACCCAAGGATTCCTCATTTCAATAAACACGATACCTTCATCTATCTTTCGAAACAAAATGTTCGAATAGATGTTATTGGTACCATACCAAACTGATTTGAGACCTTAATCTCATGACTTTGAAATGCGACGTTTAATCTTAGTATCGCTACCGATATTGCAACTGCACTGCTCTGTATTATAATACCCCTAAAATCATATTTTATTTAAAATATCATTCTAACACATGCACATGGACATGTTCATGTTCCAATTTATTGATCAAACTTTCGTGTAAATGGCGTACAATATCTAAATCTCAGGCAATATGTGGGGCATATGCGCAAACGGCACTGAGGCTGTCGGCTGCGGCCGTTCCGAAACGTTCCGCAACTGCGCAGACGTGAGCGTCGTCACCAGCACCGGCGGCCTACCGCCGGCCTTCGCCGCGGACTTGAGGAGGGACAATCCGTTCCTCCTCTACTACAGAGATTTCCGTACACCGTCCAACGTGTACCCTCTCGTCGTCAGGTAAACTGTTTTCACATTTTGCACAATCGATAAATGAAAACAGGATCGTATCGATATCGACATAATATTGTTTTGCGCTTGAAGAGAAGATGCAATATACAAGTTAAATTCCTTAGTTTTGAAGAGAAATTTTATTATAAAATTCAAGCAATACTCTATTGATTTTGTTCGTTCAACGAGTGTGTGTGTAACTATTTCTTTTTCTACTTTTCGATTAACGACATCTTTTGCATAACATTTTATTTGAATTTGCTCGAGGCGCTTACCTAACTGAGGTCCCTAAATGCAATTTAATTTTTTTTATCTATTAATAAATTTATTTCTTTAAATTGAAATGTATTCTTGAGATAGATCTTCAAATATAATCAAATTATTTAAACAGAAATAGATTGGAAATACGTACTAAAATTTATAAGTGTCTCATGAGAATTTTCTTCTCCCATTTCTTATTTTTACGTATAAAATAATAGATGTTACGAAACAAAAAAATAGTTAATTGTTGTTTTAGGTTCACTCTCTTAAATACAGTATTAAATACAATTATTTATGAAATATTCCATTAAAACGGATTACAGTAAAAGCTCTTTATTCGCGGGGTATATGTTCCATAAATATGCCGCGAATACAGAAATCGTGAATACGGAATGGTAATTTATATGGGATTATAAGGGATACGTTCCTAGGTGACAAAATAAAAAAAAAAACAAATATATAAAAAATTAATTTAATTGAAGTTTTTGAACATTTTAATTAATTAACGTAAACGATCAAGCATTTCTATTTTCACTTTAAGCAGTAACACAGATTTTTTTTTCGTATCGAAACTCGTTTCTCATTTTTTTTAGTTGACATTATAAACTAGGAAGAGTGCAGTAGAGACGTGTTCCTCGATCACTATTTTTGTAACGAATGTGAAAGACTAAACAATAAAACACGCAAAGCGGCTTTTACTATAAACGGAACACAACATTTAAAAATATACTTTATTTTTGAGTTATAAGGTTGCTTTCATTCTGTTTGTGACATTCTCAAAAACCGATCGCGGCGAAGGCGGCTTGTGTCAAAGGCCTCGGCGATATCATTTAACAACATACTTTAGGCAAAGTTGTAATAAGATCTATTTTACTTTTTTATAAGTCCATTTGACAAGGATATTGGGTTGGATACCTATTAGAATAATTTTATTATTATGTATGTACTTATTAGATCCGCGAATAAAAAAATTTTTAGTCGCGAATATAGGAATTGGGTCGCATTTTTTTAATCCGCGAATAGTGAAAACGCGAATAAAGGAAGCGCGAATAAGGAGGTTTTACTGTATACGAAAATATAGATAGGTAAGTCGCCTCGATATCTCTACCTACAAAAAATTCACCTAATTATGTGTTTTGTTTTATTAATAAATATCTTCGCACAACCTTCCTTTCAGCAACAATTTACTGGATTCAGACGAGGAAACCGTTGTTAGGTAACTGAATAACTCACCTGATAGAATTTTACTGAGCTGTATTATATTGCGTGTTGTGGTAACAGCATTTAATGGAATGCAGTATTTCTAGTGTTCACATGTACTCCTAGCAGTTGTATTGTATTCTATTATTTATTACTAATTTACAAGTACAAATATTTAGCTGATTTAATTATTTTAGTTTGTCTAATTATATTTTAGTGTACAGGAGTGAATGAATATGCAGACATTACCTTGAAATTTTCACCTATTTTATAAAACAAACAAAACCGTGACATGTAATTTATATTTAACTTTTATTCTAAATCCACATAAATTATACTCGTAGTAAACACTTTTTAAAAGTATCGACAGAGTAAATTCTTTGAAGTAAATATTTCGAGGTAATTTTTGTATTTTTCTTGTATAATTGTTTGTATTGTAAATATTTGCAAGTTATGGTTTGTTTATTTTGTGTTGTATTATATACAAGTACTTATTGTTTATATGTGTGTCTAACCGCATCTGTGTGCTTTATGTTGTTGACAAATTAAACATAACCGAAATCTTGTTTACAGTTCATTAGCTTCATCATTTTCGTTTTAGGGATCAAGTGTGTTTGCCTTCGAACAACTATAGGAAAGTGCCGGGAATGTTGAGCTGGTGTCAAACGAACTGCCTACGATATCCGCCGAACTGCCCTCCGGCTTTGTGCTACTGCCCGCAAGTAATAATGATCGTTTTGGTCTTTTATGTTTGACCTTAGGTGGAAAGCGACTATTTTGAATTTCAACGTATTTAATTGTACCATGGTATCGTGACCGATCGTCATTTTACAAGATACAACTATCAGCATTCATGATTACATTCTTTTTCTCAGAAAACAAATTCTCAATCGATTAGAAAACACTTAACGTACCATACCTTGCTGAATGGAATAATGATGATATTCACTTGAAAATATAGTTCATGTTTGTTCAACATAAATGATCCCTTGAAATGCTTCTAAGGAATAACTAGCCACCTTAACTCTTGAAGTGAAACCAATGGGCCCAAAAACATAGAATCGTCAACTACCTTTGTCTCTTTGGTAGTAGTGAGTCATTGAAATAATGTAATGATTCGGGCTGATTTTTATAAACTGATCTGTGGTTCATGTGGATCTGGATGTGGATGTTCTGTGGATTATTACAGTGGTTAAGAGAATGACCTTCGAATTGGAAGATACTGGGTTCGAATCATCACCTATGCGAATGGAGTAATAAGCTTTTCTAAATGGAGTTGGACCAGTCGCATTGTGCCTTAGACAGCACGCTAAAATGTTGACCCTGACGTTGTCGCCTGGTGATAACCCTCTATGGAGAGGCCAGTATGGAGGTTTTAAAGTCTCGCAATCTAAAATAAAAACGTTGTGGCAGAGCGTAACTGAGCAGTAGAGTGAATAAAAACAACAAAGACAACAATATTTTTTGAGTCATGCTGCAACTTAGCACATTGAGCGAACTTAAAAACTGATTAGGGCGATTTATTAGACTACTAACGTGGTTTACTGGATGGCTTGAAATTAACTTTTTTTGGTGTTTTTTTTTTCTCTGATTTCGTCAAAACTTGCAATAATAATCATTTGATCAATATTTAAAATCACATTTACTAATTTTTTTGAACATCTAGTGTAAGTGGCGTTTTCTTATCAACTCGGTCTAAATAGCGATTCGAACCTCTTGGATTCGCTCCCTGTCACGCTTGACCAATATCCAATGGAGAACCGAAACTTCCAAGTAACGTTGGGTGTATGAAAATGTGAAAAATATTAAAATTATTTTAATTTCTCCAAAATCGGATTGAAATAAATACAACTTTTCTAACACAGTGCCTCTAATAATTACAACCTTGTATTTGTATATGCTATAATAATAGTAAAAAAATATTACAGGCAAGTATGCGAAAGTATAGGCGAGATAGAAGGCCGTGACGGAGCTGATGTGTACTGCATGGACCAATGCATCGTTTACCCGCCGCACTGCCCCGCCAACAGATGTCGTTGCTACTGAAGAGCCACTTCAAATCATATAACAACTTCTACTTAATGATACTCATGTACTTCGTAATGCTTTTGTAAATAATACATCGAAAGATATGTTCTGAAAATATTGAGGAATCCGTAGGACAAATAAAAAGCTATACATTCGTAATGGTTACAATTTTTTGCCTTTTTTTTTTCTAAATTGCTTATGCATATTGAATCCCATAGATAAAATTTATGTATAAAACACAATTAAGTTTATAAAATAAAGCATACAACTATGTATAAAAAGTGTTTTAATTTAATAAACGAACACTTAGAAATAACTTTATTGAATGCGACTTTTTTTGTTCGCAAAAACTTAGAACCAATTACGCGGTCAACGATTTTCATCACTAGAAGGGGCCGTCGAAGAGTATGAAAAACATGTTTCCGAGAAGAAGTAGCATAAATGTTTTCACAATTGGTTTATACGTATGAAAAAGTGCATTTATGGTAACGAAGAATATTTTGAGAAACAAACTCATTTTTGGCCAGTCATAGTAATTTTTCTTGTTCATTTTAGAAATTTTCAGTACGCCCCCCGTATTTAAGCTTCTCCAACTTAATCTTTTTAAAATTGTATTAGCGTTATAAGAACCGACTACCAATATGTAGTTACAAAAACTATTGTTTTGTACATACAAATAGTTTTACTTTAACCGCAGAGGAAGTTTTTATGCCAAAAGACTGCCTGACTCGTGTATAGTGGCATATGGGTATATGTATTCGAGCCTTGGGTCCTTGAACTGCTATATGTACCGGTTCCTGCTCCTTCGGCGATGACATCACTTTTTTCTGTCCTGTGCTGTACATTCCGCTATATGTTCTAATTTTCCTCAAATTTATCCATAAAACGGAAAAAAAAATTAACAGTTCCATAGATGTAGATAATTATTTGTTTGTACAAATGTTAACCATAATTTTAGGACGGCATAATTATTAAACATTATTTCATTATAAAATCACGCTTATTTCCCAGGAGGATAGACAGAGGCTATAGATTTTCACACGGGAGAGTCTTTATATATTTCTCTTGCTTCACTGATATCCAGCAATGTTTTCATGCAAGCTTGTCAGTTTTGGGTGCTTAAAATTTGGCCCTTTTTTAATATACCACCAACATGGTCTGCATAGTGTTTTGTAGGGCGACCTTTACTGACCTTTCCATCACACACGTTTACTATATACATTTATTTGTCAGTTTACTTTCATTCATCTTTTCCAGAGGGCGAAATCACCGCAACAAACCTTTTTCTACTCTAATCACTACATCTTTCTTCAAACCACACCGCTTTCTAACAACATTGTTCCTACAGATATATTTCCGAGACACTCCACACACACTACACAGAGATAGCATCTCTACCGCATTAATTCTACTTTCATTTTTCTTCTGCCATACCCAGCTTTCCCTACCATTCAAAAGCATAGAGATCAAAACACCGTTATGGATTACCAAACGTGTTTGTCGTGAGACACATTTACTAATCATAATAAAAAACAAAGCCCCATTCAGTTTGTTTCTCGCACTCACTTTTCTTACGAAAAATCTATGACTTATAGGCCGGTAATTACCGGCCTTTTCCTTTATAGTGGGGTACAATGACGACATTACGGCAGTCATTAGACATCCTACGGCTTTTCCAGCATTTATTAAAGAGCTCGTACAGCAGGCTTGCCACTATACTCACACCGCCACTTAGCATCTCCGAGGAAACTCTACAATATCCAGCAGCTTTTCCAACTTTCATAAGTTTAGTGCCTTCATAATTTCATCCATCGTAATTTCGCTTTCACTTCCATCATCAATCATATATTCAGTTGTAGTATCATTGTCATCTGTAACTGTATCCTCACATGTAAAAACGTTTTCGGAATAATTCTTTAAGCGCTCTTTCAAATCAATTTGAAAACCTTAACCTTAATTCGACAGGCCAGTAAGAAATTATCTGCGTCAACCTTGACGCCACGGTACACTTTCATTATCCATAACTTTACTTCTCAACCTATCATCCACAATTATAAAGACTATCAATGCTTTCAATTTTCCTCTCCGCCAAATATATGAATATATCCTTCTGTGGTCAAACATGGTGATTTTCACACACAAGTTACCTGTCCTACTGTTTTTAGATGTGAGACAAGTGAAATGGTGATTGTCTTCTGGCAATCACCCTTTTTATTCTCTTTTTCATCTTTTTCCTAAGCCTTTTTCATATCCATCACGCTTTTTCATAGCATTCCCCCAGCTATTAAAATGACCTAATATTAAAATATTTTTTTGTTTCTGTCACATTTCTTTAATACGTCTCTCACATCAGCCGAAAACTCCGTTCGCTCCTTGAGTGGTTTAAAACTTTTGAAATAAAACTCCGTATCAGTCCAGTTATTACTCAGAGCCAGAGGAGCGTTGGATTTACTTATTCGTAATCGTTTACATATTCAGATAACCTTTCTGATAAGAAGAAGACAACATCCCCGCATCTTCGTTGGCTTTGATCAACGCTAGACCAATAAGGTTTCGTGTATGATGACCCCACCACTACCTTTCCTTTTAATCTTATTCACGCATAAAATATCCAGTCGCCTGTCTTTCATCAGTTCGCAGACATTATCAATTTTATTATCCATATCTCCACACACATTTAAAGCACCGAAGCGGACTTCTCTAGTTCGTGTTTCGCCCTTTCGGGAATCTAGGCGTGCCGGGTGACAAACCTTGTTGCAGCAATGCCTATGGCTCCCGATTCCCCGGTACGGAAATTTGTTCACCTCAGAAACGATAGAACTGCCCAGGACAATGCCAATACCGTCCTAGGATAATATTTTTTTAATTTCCGCGAACATCGAATTTCATGAATTACAGAGGGAGAAGGAGGGATAGGGAGTAGGAGGGAAAAGAAGTCGAAGGAATATTAAGTTTTAGAGTGTGAATAATAGGGTAGAAGGATACTGCCATCCCTGGAAGGAGTAGTGACTGGAACAGACAGCAGCTCGAGGACTCCGCGTTCACGTGTTAGTGTGCCTCTGCGCAAAGTTGAACAGGCTTTGTTCAGTTAGACGCACTGGAGGTAATTTGTGGAGGTGAGGAAAGGAGATATCTCGGATAATTCAACTTTAATTTAGTAATTTATTTATAAATTGTTTTTAAATTTGCAATTATAAATATTATACTTGTTCGTATCATACAAAATTCGTCCAAAATGTACAGTATTTGACAAGAATGGTTCCAATAATCTTCTCATTTCTTTCACAGTATGCGCTGTGGTCGATTATATTCTTCCCTCCTTACATTTTGGATATAAGTAAATGAAAACATGGTAAATACTTATGTTATGACTTTGAGGTATGGCCGATTCGTCTTGCCATATACCCACAGTTTTATTCACGTAACTACAACTTACATGTACACATTGTTGTGTGTTTTATTATTGAATTAGTTTGCGATTTATATATGTCTTCCCTTCTACAATGACATTTTCAACACGTAACTCAACTGTCACTCTTCTACATAATTTGCTGAATGAAATAATTCATATTGGTCTTAATTATATTTTTGTAAAACCATTGGCAATATTACATTTTAAATATATTTTCAAATATTTTGAAATTAATCACTACTATGTTAATTTTAATGCCGTTAATACTGTAAAAAGTACAAGTATAAAATAAAAGGAGAAGGTAGGTAAATCTTGAATGTTTTTCGAAGAATAGACCGATTGGAATTGGCCATTGAACTTGCAAAATTCGCAAGGGTTGCTGAACTTAGGTTTTCTGACAACTTGACGTGAATCGATCGAGTGTATTTTAAGAAATTTCAAAAGTAAATTATTGTATAATTTTCTTTTTAAATAGTTTTTTAATTAAAAACTTTATCAGTCGAGAATAAAATTTAATCAGCTCTATTTCTAATGAAACTTCGCAAATTACTGTAAGTCAGTCAAAATCGGTTTATTTTTCAAGAAATGTCATTTATGGAAAATTTTCAAAAAAGAGATTTTTCCGAAACAACTTTTTAGTTTTCTGACTTTTAAAATACAAATATTTTTCGCCTTTAAAAACTGCGTTAAATAATAAAAGCTTCATTCAAATCCATGTACTCGAACAAAAGATAGCGTTGTTGAATTTTTTTTAAGCATTTCTGGTATTCCACACCTCAAAAGGAAAAATTGAAGCCTTACAGTATCACTTTGTTTTACATATGTTCTCAGACAAGAACAAACTTGTAGTTCTTGGAGATTTTTTGTATTCACCGAATTTTGCTACTCATAAACTGTACGAATTTCACACATTCGCTTAACGAAATGTATTGAAATGTACTAAACTATATTAACGTAACGTATTAGCTTAACTTTCCCATAATTTTCGAAATTTAAAGAAATGTTATCTATTGTTCCCTGATAATTATTTATACATTTTATATAAGAACCCATTTCTTTACATAAATAAATATAATATGTACTTTGATTTTATAAATATGCGTTATGGATTAGGGTGAAATGAATTGTGATTGATCATTCGCGTTTCTTTTGTAGTTTGATTGATTGTTATCATTTGTGATTGTTATCAAACTGTAGTAGTAAATTTTAGAGAAATTATCGCCTAATGCAGACTTGAAACATCAAAGTTCTACCATGGGCGATTTACTAGACGATGATTTAGAATTTCGAGGTGGTACTTTACAATTATCTAGTGAGAATAATAACGAAATTGAACCGGGGCAATCTGACATTACAATTACACCGAAGGACGGAAACGTTTCGAAAAAAAAACTGCAGGTTAACATAAATCCTTCAGTATTGTCAGGCGCCGATTCTTTGTCTTCTTCATCGTCTTCTTTTGCAGGTATCTTAGCTTAATGTGAAGGGATTTCTGATAAATAATTAGGTATATTTTACCTAAGACTGAAACTTAAGATTCATTTGAATGTGAATACTAATAAATACGAGCACTATGTGATTCTCTCCAATTCTTAATACACACTAAATTATTTAATTTCAGATGCACGATTGGAAACAAATGGGAACGAAAGTGTACAGACGGTTTATCCAAGGTATGATATGCCATTCAGTGGTGAAAGCATTAAAGACTTCTTCACATTTCGTAAAGGTGTAGTAGAAAATGCTATCCAAGAATGCATTACAGCTCTAATATTTCCAGAGGATGGAGAATTAGTTGGTTCTTGGCTTCTAACTGAGTATGTTTTTATATCATTTGCTTGTGCTAAGAGTTGCTATTTATCTTGCCTAGAATTATTACTTACATTATTTCCAGAATTACTTTGTGGGACAATGAAAAAGAACGTATTGTAATCCTTACCACAAAATTGGTGATGACAATTAAGTATGATTTTATTGCTTTAAAGCAGTTAGAATTCAAAAAAACTTCATTGAAGGATCTCGACACCATAGTCATTGGAGAACTTGTGTATCCACCTTCATCATTAGTACCGTAAGTGTAGTTGGATTTTTAAATGTAAATTAAATTAAATGAATGTTCTCTTATGAAAAATTATTTATTTCGAAAACATTATCTCTGCATGCCTCAGCCGACTGAATGGCCTGGCTACAGGAGTGACTACAGTTGTCAAAGACTGTGTCATAGATCGTTTGTGTAAGAAGTCTACAGCTGATAATGAAGAATTCAAACCTTTTGATCCAAAGTATTTTGAACCTAGGTATTGCTTCGCTGTAGATGCACGGAGCTTTTTTAAAGTGCATTATAATAGTTATTTATTGTTTGCTTGTAGCGTTGATAATACAGTTGTAATTTGTTATTATTTGCACTCATTAAAATTAGTCTTCTAAAGCAAATCTGACAGCTGTTTATTAATCTACCTTGTGAATTAACATTTATTGTTGTAATACATACTTATGATATTAAATAAAATAAATGAATAGATTTGTTTATTAGACAACATGTTTTCAGAGAAAGAAATCTTCGAGGTGTTAGATTAATGTGGAACAAAGGTCAACCATTGTCTGTTAAAACTGCATGGAACCCATTCAGCCAAGATGTCCCATTCTTGACATTTGCATCACATCCTATTTATTGGCACAAAGGTAGATCAATTTAAATATAGTCTTATAAATATTAAATGTGATTGAACTTTTATGCATATTGTCGATTTGTACTGTTACTGTTTTGATTCATATTTATTCATAGACTATTTATTTGCAGATACCTCTAATATGGAAGAGAGAATCACCTTTGATATGGAAACATTTGCTCAAGCCCTTCAAAGGACAATTGAATGTATGGAATCTTCAGATTGCTGCATTCACCATTCCCCAATCATAATACAAAGCTATGTAGGAGTTATGTCTATGCTACATAACAAAAACAGTCTAGGTTTTTTCAAAGTTAGAGGAAAGTTTAGCTTTTGAATTGGAAAACAATAAAGGAATAATGTTTAATGGTAGTGAGCGAAATGAGGCCCAGGTACAAGTTCAAAAAATGCTTAAATAACAATAACACTGTTTGAGGGCCAGATGAGACATTTCATACAAGTAATTAAAATTTTATCATACTATAAACAATTTATCTTTGATGTACTTTGGTCCAAGAAAAATATCAATTTCAAGGAAATATTTGCTCTAACTTATACTACTAGATATACATGTGTTATTCCATATTATGGAAAATTTATTTATCATCATGTATAGCTTAAAGCTTCTTGTATTTTATAATATTCTAACGATAAACTATTCAATGTCAATGTGGCCAGCATAATACCAAAGTTAATTATAGAAAAGGCTAATGTGATATTTTTTTTTTATATTTAGAAATATGACTTTTTCATTAAGTATAGACCTTTTTTTATTTTATGCATTTATTAATTCAATTCAGTCAAATAGATTTTGGATCCATTAGATAGATACCTTTATATACCTGTTATTCCATCTTGTATTAAAATTATTAGTCATTGTGATAATATATACTGTTGTAATTGCAGTGCTTGTTTTAAATAAACCATTTATCTTATTCTGTTTTTTTTTTTTATATTGTTTGGATACTAAAAATTTAATATTAAAACACTATTGTATGTGTCATACTTTAAAAGGCAACCTAAAAATATATATGTATATGTGGGTGATTCCATTCTGTGATCTTTAATGTCCTGTATTGTTTGTTCTCACTGGTCATTAATTAATAATCTATTAATGAATTCTTTTGTTAATTGGATAATTATAAACATATTTCAACATTAATTTTATATGATATAACTTGCCACTCACAGAAAACTTTTATTATATCACTTAAATGTCAGTACGGTGGATGTCCACAGTATTAAAAATCACAGAATGGAATCACCCATGTAATGGCCTATGACATTACAATATGCAAAAAATGTGAATACAGTACACAAATACAAACCAAATAATTTATTTAGCTACATATTTTGTTTCACCCACATTTTGGTCAAGTTTAAGTAATAATTACACTGTTTTTAATAAAATTCTACCTATTACCTACAAAATGAAATCTTGATCATCCCAATTAGGTGGCAAATCAAAATTATTCCAAAATTCTTCTGGCAATTCCATATCCACAAAATCCTCTTGTTCATCAACTTCCTGGACATGTCCTATTGAATCTATCAAAGAAAATACTCTATTAAAGACGGCCTTGTTTCCATTTCTTGTTTTATCTCCAACATCAGTTATTTCATTTTTCTTTGATTGCCTCCTTTTTTTATCATGAATTTTAGGTAATAATGCTTTCTTAATAGTCTTATTAATAGTAATATTTCTTTTAGATTTTAAATTTGTTTCTGATAGTAAACATTTATCAATTTCTACCTTAGTGATTTGTTTTGGGAAATGCTTATGATCATGAAATTGTTTATTGTTACATGACATTTTGTCTGAATTAATATTCCTTTCTGTCAAAAGAAGCATTATCTCATTCCCATCATTACAAGCATTATCTTGAACTGGATACACTGTAGTATGTTGAGACTGGTGTTCTAAGGCATATTTGTTACCATTTTTCTCTATATTTTGAGATAAATCGAGTGGCTGTAAATTTTCGTTTTCTTTGCCTTTGTCTCTATCCACATTCGTTTTATTAAATATAGATGATATACCTACACTGTAAGTGGCTTCAAGAACATCTTTACAGTTGAAGGACTGTAAAGACTGAAAACCACGCACATCTAATTTTTCATTCTCTACTAACTGGCAGTTCTTAGTTTCATTTTCATATATCATCTTATTAAATTCTTTATCTAAAACTATATCCGTTGTACTCACACCAATAGGTTTTTGAGATAAGTGAAGAGCTAACACAGTGTCATTATTACTGTTCACTTTTTTCGGTGTCTTTACACACTCACTTTGTGTACCTGCACAAATTGTCTGAACATTCTTATTGTTATGAGAAAAATTGGTCACAGTTTGATATATGCGTTTTTTGGTAGTGTACTTATTATTTATGTTGTTATTGTTTTGTGTATTTGAGTCAAATACATTCAAAGAACAATTATAGACTGGGGTATGAAGCAAATCAATAATTGTATTTACATCATTATTTGTCTTAGTCGTAACTGACTTAACTTTGTGTTTATTTGTAGCATTTTTTTTTCCTTTGGTTTTGTTTCTTTTTGTTGTTTTGTTTTCTTTTACTCTGTATTTTTTAGTTGTTTTTTTTTTCAATTGGGTTTTCTTGCGTCCATAGTTCTTGTTACTTAAACAATTTGAAATTTTTCCTTGATTCTTATTTTGTTGAAAATAATCAATCATGTCATCTATAGTTTCATATTCTGTATCTTCATCAGAACTATTATTTTGTATTTCTGGACTTCTCAATCTTGTACAATACTTGTGAGACAAAAGATAATTTGTACTTAGAATTACTTTTAACTGTGTTATTAATTTCTCAGACATCTGTAAAGAAATGTCAATATTAGTACATTAGGTATTTACGGAACTACTTATTTGTTGTAAATTATAACAACCTCAGTTACTTGGTTATCCCAAAGATGGGCTCTTTTGTATTTTCTAACTTCCTGCAGGTATTTATTAGCTTCATAGTTAGAAATAGTTTTGTTATATATACCATTGGAAATTGCAAGACTTATATCGAATAATCTATTGCGTACTTTATCAACCTGAAACTAAATCCAATACGTTCTGGTATTATCAATATAATACATATAAAATAACATTGTATGACAAAATGCGTAAATCCAACATTTAATGCCTTTCTTATTTTTCTACTATTTGCTAAATCGCTGCTTTCAGAATTCATTGCATTCGATAAAATAAATTCACATAAAAAATAAATTTCACATTAATCGACATTAATGATACGACTATTACATTCTTAATTGCCGCCAAAACAGGCAGATATATATTTTTTTTTTATGATTCGAATGTTACCAGGTTATTTTAACGTTTGCTTTCCAAAGATATTGAAATTATATTTTATTTCGATTGGGAAATTAAATTTTTCATTATACCCAAAAATAACTGCATCTATGGTTTTCATAAAAATTGAAAAACTGTCTCTAGGAATAGAATTACTATCGTAAATTATTTTATTTAATTAAATTTATAAAAATGTGCTTCTGATAGTTTTGAAAAAACAATTTGACCTTTTTCACCTTGGGTGAAACATGTTTAGTTTTATGATTAAAAAAATATGATTGTGTGTCAAACGGAAAGGTCTGTAATTTTAAACTGATAACTTTTAAACATTGAATAGTGTTTGTGATAAAAAATTCCTGCATACCCCAACGTGCACACGGCGTGAACATAAAAGTTATCTTATTTTAATCCATATAGTTTATGTAGACACGAGTTTAGAACTTGTAGTTTGTATATAAAAAACTGGTTCATCATGCACGTATGCAGTATAGTCTGTAATCCTTTAAAGGACTGACCACGTGACATAAAAATCGGCGGTGACGGTAGTCGTTCAGAGCCACCGCATAGCGGCGCGTGTTACGGCACGGCCCGGAACTGATGTCGAAAAATACCATAGTTGTCTCGACGATACAGCTTCCAATCAAGGACAGATTTTCTGATCTGGGTCATTTCACAAAATGAATGATCGTCGAGGTTCTCCATCGTGGAGTTTCTCCGGTTCGGACGGAGCGGCGACCCACTACTTCATCATATTCCCAGATCCGGTCGTGACGATCGAGGAAGATGACGGTGAATCCACTGACACCGCCTCTGGATCTCCAGCTGAATCGGGAAAATTCCAGGAATTAGACTCCTGAAAGGGGGCCATCACTACTGAATCCACCGGGGTCGTATCCCTGACAAGAAGACTCCCGGTCACGAGGCAACAATAAGTCCTCCGTCCCGTACCTGCGACCAAGGAAAGGTCGTGGATGACCCACGAACGAACGGGTCGTCTCGATTCGATTATCCTAAAATCGACCCATCTGATTGGTCACTCTTTGAAGGACGAATTTGGAAATTACAGAAAATAGTATATAAACGCAGCTGCATGCTGCATCAAATCCTGCATTGTACCACTACCACGGCACTGCATATAGTCTACAGTCGTCTTTAGTATACGCATACTTGTTGACATACCCGAGGTAAAACTCTGAGCTTCTATAAACACCTAGTGTTCGCTCCTGCAAATAGTCAGCTGATCAACAAACAATAAAAACGGGTTTTTAAGCGTTTTATTCGCATGCACCCGGTCCGTCGCAAATAGGTCAGTCACTAGAGTCAACTTTGATAACATTATTATTAATATATATACATGTGTGTGTGTGTGTGTGTGGGTGTGTATGAAGAACGGGATAATATATTTTATTCAAAATTTATAGAATATTTGTAAGTAACTGTCATTTTTGCATGTCAGTGATGATGTCATTAATAATGTAAATGGTAAGCTAAATAATTAAAACAAATTAGTGATTGTGTAGTGTAATATAGATGGAAGAACTCGGTAAATAATTTTAGAGGAGCGTTAAACCTAAAATAGCCGATAAACCCAAAATTGTCTGAATGGCAGGTCACTCCAATATGTATTCAAAACAATTTTACTTCCGTTCAAAAGAGTCGAATCGAAAAAATTATACTAATTAGGGTACCCTAAAAATTCTTCACAGATTAGCTACTTTTAGCTGTTTTTGTTTTTTTTTCGTAACCTTTATAATTTTTATTTCTCAAGCATACCTGTATCCCTAAACCTCTTAAAATAAGGAAAAAACAATTTTTTATTTGTTTTGTTTTGCGACAAAACGATGGAAATGATATTATACTGTCAACACTGAATTCATAAGCATGAAGACGAGTAGTGTAGTAAGTTTATAAACGTCAACTGTCAGAAGTTAATTTAAAAGGTACATTAATTGTAGGTTTATTTTCGAATTTTTTTAGAAACATTTTATGTATATTTTTTTCTAAATTCTTTTGGAATATATTCGGTAAACAGTTTATCTAAAAGTAAGTCGATTTCATTTATTAGGTACTTTTGTTAATATGTATCTAATTTATACCTAAAATAAAACGGTAGAACCCACGTAAAATAAAATAGTAAAACCCAATGTATGTGTACATAGAAGATATGTATGAAAAATGCAGAGGGGACGTTACGATAAAGGTAATGTAAGATGTAAGACAAAATAATGATTTCAAAATTTTTTATATGTTGTGTCTGTTCGCATGTAACTTTGAAATAATTACTGAACAGACTTAATGTTGTTCTTACTAGTAGATGAAGCTTGGCTTAGAGCATAATATAGCTTTTATTTAATTTAAATCGGATATCTGGAAAAAAGTTATTTTCATTTAAAGTTCTAGTCTGAGATGTTACAAGGTAAAGAATTATTGATTGCGGAGAACGACCACCGCCATTCAAAAGAAAATAAAAAAAAAAAAACACCGGTAGCACTGGAGTGCCGGCAGAAGTGAAAACTTCAATATTAACGTTGTGTTTAATTATAAGTACAAAAGTACTATCATTTATGAGGTAGAATACAATGTTTATTTATTGCGCTATCGTACAAATATGACAATTTATATGTTATTATTTATAATATTATATCGTTATTATATATTACATTAAATTTTATCTCTCAGAAAATCAACTTCCATCCATAATTTCGACGACTTTTCCATCGTTATTACCAGAATCATCATCGCAAATTTTTTATTCAAAACTTACACCCAAATGGGCTTATTGTGGTGTCATGAAAATGTAGGTTAATGCTATAAAGTATAAACATATTACAAATATTACATCTATTATGTGTAAATACAGACTCGATCGAAACCTAATCTTATTATTAAAATTGTATTTATTACTATTATTATTATTTGTTTTTTTACGTTTTATAGTGCTTAGCTTATAGCTGGTTTTCTTGACGGCAGTTACGGGCTAAAGCCAAGTAAGAGTTTTTCATCTAGTATATTTATAAAGTACTCACTCATTTTCTTTCACTACTTCATCATCACTTTTTTCATTAATAGATGCACTTTGTTCAATTTCCATAATTTAAACAATTCACATATACGAATACACAACAGTGTGGTTACTACACAACAGTCAAGCCATCAGCTGTCACCATCCTTGGATACTGCGCACGCTGTACATAAACACAACGGACATTCGCGAAGCGCACTGTGCCGCCTAAACGGAGCAGCACACTCAGGCACGGTAGAAAGAGTGGGAGATACTAGTTCCTCTCCCTTCCCCTCGATCTTACGCTTTTTCGATCAGCATCACGTGACCCTGACGCGAGTTTGGAAGTTTTTACCCATACAAAAAGTGCTCAGCGCCGCTAAAGAAGTTTTCACTTCAAAAAAAACCAAAACAGGTTTTTGATCACGACGCCCTCGATTAATTAAAAACTATACAAGTTCAGGGGGTTGGAAGGAGAGAGGGATGGTGAAGGAAGGAGGATGAGTTGCAATAAAAATTTTATGTAACAGTCCAAAATCCACAACGGCGAAGCTGCAGGCAGAGAGCTAGTAAAATTTAGTTTTAAGTTCTCAATTTATTGTCTCAAACTAAATATAAGCTTTTCTTTGTTACGTTAGTTTGTTTTAAATTACTGTTTCTAAATCACGGACAGACAATTTGGCTTCATTGTTTACACTTAATTATACATCATATTTAAACTGCCTCACAATCTAATGACAATTGTCTATTAGTATTTAAATCAAAGAAAACCTCTGATTACGATTAAATAATAGATGTAGAATAATTTAAAATATGATTTTAGATAGTAGTTTTTAACCTACCCGAACCACCCATGATATTTATGGACGATGCGCCTTTCTATTCTTTGCAAATAGATAAGGCACTGATAACTAAAAATAAAAAAGATATTGGTAACATGGTTGCAAAGAAATGGTGTAGAACCAAATATACCTACGTTGAAAATACTTACAATTTTTATAAAGCAAAATTAACCACTGAAAATACAGTACATTGTTGATGAATTATCATTGGAACATGGTTAGCATGTTATTAAAATACCACCTTACCACAATCATTACAATTCTATCAAGATGATATGAGCACAAACACAAGGCATTCATTGTTGCTATTTAGTTTTCATAATTGGTAATTTTTTATATACAACAAGACTGCTTTCAGTTTTACAAATGTTTTTGGGCTATGCATTATGTCATAATAGTGTTTTATCTTTCACTAGTGATAACAACACAAGGCTGAGCAAATGTTGTAGAAACAATAAAAGAATATCAAGGAAAGTTTTGAGTTGAATTTAAAGATAGACAATATTATGATAATGAGATATCTCAGTGAATGAGAACTGAACTAATGAAAGTAGTTGGGTTAAATTCAAATTCAGTGATTAGATATTAAAATTATAATGGTAATTTTTGTACATACTTAGCAAAAATTTTAATTTGTATCAATCAAATACTGTTCAGTATTAGCTGTTAAATATTGTTTAGCACTGTCAACAGTACCGAGTAGGAGAGATCTGGATGCATGTAGGGTGAAGTAGATGAATAGAGAGAGCGAATAATAATTTGAGATATTTAGCAAGATAAAATTTGAAATGTTTGTCTCCAATGATAAGGTGTTATAAATAACTGCAAAATATGTTTTTAAAATGCTTGTACATTTTATTTAATACTTGTATAATTAAAATTTAATACCTAACAGAATTATTTTAATTTTTAAGTCGGTTTGACCTATTATGCTATTAAGAAGTCTTAGCTCTTTTTATTTAAACTTAGAACTGTATATCTTCTGTCGTAGTTTGCATTGCCAAAATCTTGAATTGGCCGTATTGAAAATTACTGAATGTAATATTAAATATTGTTTTTATGCTCTTAACCCCTGTTATGTTTTATATCACTCTTATGATACAAGTAATACCTGTTATTAGAGTCAAATAAAATACTTAGAGAAATATCTCTGGCTTGCAGTGAAATTGTGTGTGCAAGTGACTATTGAATCATAGTGTGTTGGAATTTTCGGTTGACAACCTCCGAGTCAAATATCACAACATAAAAATGTTTCGTTGTATATGAAGTATCTGGTGAAGAATTTTTAAATAGCATTGTTTTGGAGATGCAGATATTTTCTATATCAATAACATGCATCCTGTAGCTGAAGTGAACAAAGTAGACTAACATAATTTCGCACAAAAAGCTATTTAATATTTTAATTATTGTATAAACTAGCTTCTGCTCATGCGGACATACAATGAATTTGTTAATCTTGTATATTAACCTATCACGCTCTCAATTATGATCCTAGTCACTTCAATTATAATCTTGTTTGCTATGTTGTCCTCAATCCTGATCGATGCCAGTTCGTCTCACTCTCACTCCAATGGCGATCGCGCTTTTCATCATGAATATGGTCTCGATCTAAATAGATTCTGTTTCTGGTTCCTCTCTCAATTTTGATATCAGTAGTGCTCCTCATTCCTGGTTTGGTTACACCTAATTCTAATTCTTGTCCCATACTCAAGTTCTACATTGGTCTAATTCTTGTTTTGATTTTGATTTTCGATTCTGCTATCGACCATGGTTCTGATTTTGACAAACTTAGTGCAAATGCTAGTATTTATATTATATTATAATATAACATAAACTTTATTTTGTTACTAGCCAGAAATAGTGTAGCTTTTCATAAGTGAAATATTTTTTAGAATCTATGATAACAGAAATATGCAGATGAAGCCAAGGTGAAATATTAGTCTGTTACACGATGAGCTTCTTATTTGTGAAGGAATTTTGGGAATGAATTCAGTAAATCTATACAAAAAAATAAATATGCTTACAAAGTCAGACATGAATGCTAGTTTTCTTTTTTCAGAAACCTTTCCATTCGCATGTACAACATATCACTAGTTTTATAGTAATGGGCATGCAAAAAAGACGAACAAAATGCACACACAGTCTATCCCTATGCGAAATTTGATTTTAATCCATTTAACCTTTTCGGAGATTAGCACAGACATACTACAAACAGATACTGGAGAGGCTGTCAGATTCAGAGAAAATTTTAGAAACAAAAAGTATGGTTTAGGTGCGTCATGGAATTAATATTTATGACAAAACTTTACAAAAATATTGTAAAGTTTCCTATATTAGTATAGATTGATAAATAAAAAATATCCTGTTCCTTGATTCAGGAGTTAATCTACTTTTATCTAAATTCTGATTAGCCAGTACCACTGTGTGCTTTTCCATCGTAGGTTTAGAATAGAAATGGGACTAAAATAATAATCGAAACTGGAACCATACTCAAAAGAGCGTTTGAAAACATTAAGTCAGAATAAGCGACAAAGTGAAATAAGATCAAGAAGATGATCTTTGTATCATTTTGCAACAAAAATTTACGAAGCTGTTCATGAAAAACTATAGACAATCATTATTATGTAATTACCATCTTTTGCCCGCGGCTTCGCCCGCATAGCCATACAATGAATGTCTTCATCTTTCATTACATTAAATCATTTAATTAAGATTCCCAACACTACCCCATTCTTGATTCTGATCCCACCCTGCTCTCTGTCAATTTCTTTCATTCTCGATTTCTATCGCAATCCTGCTTATGATTCTGAGTCCGGTTTTGATCTAAGGAGATTCCAATTCCGTTCTTGATTCCAGTCTCACCTTTGATTTTGATCTCAGTACTGCTTCTCAATCCAATTCCTCTCACGTTTTAATTCTAATTTTGATCCCACACTCGATTTTAGCCTTGATCTCATTCTTGATTTCGATCTCGGTCTTGATGTTCAATTATATTTCTGGTCCTGTGTGCGAAGTGCAAGGACATAGCAAGTGCTAGTAGTGTTAAAATAAAATTTAGGTAATATTAATCAAGGATAGTATAGCTTTCTATGAGTAAAAGAATTTTCAAAAATCTTTAGTGGCAGAAATATGAAGATGAATGCAATTTTTTTTTCTTAAAACCTTCTTGTTTGCACTTACACTGTATAGCTATTTTCAGAAAAACTTAATATAATGGTTTAAGCATGTAAAAGAAAAATGGACAAAATATATCAGTGGCTTTGATTTTCCATAAAATATTTCATGCCTTATTTCACCCCATAGAGCTATTTTCCAAAAATGGTCTATATCATTATTTTTTATTTATATTTAGTAGCTAAAATATAAATTTTGCAGTCAATATCTTAAAAAATTTCATTTTTCTATTTAAAAATGTCAACCCTTATTTCACCTCTATCAGGGTTATTAAAAAAAAGACACATGTAATTGTTTTTTAATACAAATGATTAGCTAAAATAAAAATTATGACATCAAGGACTTTAGCAATTTCAATTTTCCATACATTTCACCCCTTATTTTTTCCACCCTCGGGTTCACTAAAAAAAAAAAAGTGTGCAATTTTTTTTTTCCTTCTATGTGTAATTAAAATGTATAATGTGATACCTGTTACTTCAGCTGTTTCAATTTTTTTGTACAACAGTATTTCACCTTTGCTCCCACTTAGGGATTGAATTAAAAAAAAAAAGTTTCTTATGCTCGCCTGTGTTATAACACAAAATTTGCACAAAATTTTAAATTTCTAGACCCAGTAGTTTTGGCTGTTTATTGATATTTAAGTCAATCAGTTTACTTTTTTATACATTCATATGTATAGGTATTGATTTGTTAATCCTATTACATAATAATTCCTTTTACAATATATTATTTCATAATACACATCATATTTATTTTAGTATCTGGTTGTCAACAGAAAAAATGTGTTATTTGATACCAAGTTTAAATATGTTATTCTTATCAAAGGATGTGCTTCGAGATTTCCCTTTGTATCAAATCTGTAATTCTCTACAACACTTAATAAAATTATTCATACAATTGCGACCACTAATATCATTTTAACTTTTGCATTACTCTACTGTGACTCGGTAGAGACAGACCTTTTTTTTGTGACAAGAGTTTTGTATTTTTCGTTTAATGGTTTCGCAATAAATATGTATCACATTCATTTATTTATAATATTAAGTATAGTAAACATAAATTACTCAGCTTCACAGTCTTATAATAACCCGTAAGTATAATAATATTCGTTCTTTAAGGAAGATTGTACTAATTTTTATTGTTTTCAATTTGTGCAAAATTCTCAAGGGGGTAATAAAATTTATGATAGTCAAACAAAAAAAAAAAATATTTATATTTATGAAAAAAGGTTACTGTACTATTAATTAATGTTCAAATTAAAATAATGCTTTTGCAACAATATGATAGATTCAGTTTTTATATGTATAAAAATATAAGCCTGAGGGAATTTCTTGCCACTTTTTTTTTCTTGTATTTAGAATTGATGATAAATAAAGAAACTTGTTTCAACTTTCAATGCAAATGTATGAATACCTTATGTGGAATGGAAAAGTATTTCTTTCTATATCTTCAACATCTTCATTTGTGTGTAATATTTTCAAAATGTTATGTTACATAGAGTAGTTGACATAAGAATTTTTGTATTATTATAGAAAATAAATTAATATTCTTTAAACTCTTGAACAAACATATAAAATACTGTGTCTCATCACTATAACTGACAGAAATTTCAATCGTCATCTTTTCTTTTAAATTTATTGACATTTATGTCGGACTATGAGACCATTGTTTGACGACCGTTTCCTCAGCTGCTAACTAATAGACTCAACAAAGTGCAGAACAAATTCTGTAAATGCTTATCCATCTTCTCTGCGATGGGTCATTCAAAACCTAATACCGAAGACTTTTGTAGGAATTCTAAATCGGTTTATTGATTTAGAAATGGCATCATCAAAATCAATAAACAGTGATAAATTGCTCGTCTACATTTAGTAAAGAGTCGTAAAAGGACATTGTTTTACCAGATGTATGTGACTATTCTGAGTTCATCTCTAATGGATGAAGCTTAAGACACTTATTGTATGTTTAAAATAATGAGAACTAAATAATCCAAGAACTTTGCAATAGAAAAGCTAATCTTATCAACAGTTTCTGCGGCGAGATATAATTTTTTGGTGAAAAGTTCTCACTATTTCCTCCCATTGTAAAAAAAATTAACTTTCTTCTAAATTAATTTTTGTCTGTCTTTGGTAGTTGGGTAGAATATTCAAAAAATAATGACATCAAAAATATAGATTCGCCTAAATTATTGATTTGGAATATTTAATTTTATTTAACATTTGACTGATTGAAGTAGTACTAAATTTAAGAGCAGATGAACAAAAACAGATACAATCACCGAGTGCTCATTTTTGACAAATTAGTGTGACAAAAACATCTCACGTATCAAAAACAAACTCTGTCTCTCCTGTTGAATTGGTAAAAGTTGATTTATCTGCTTCACCATTCTTTCATTCTGTATGTTGTATTTGTTGTTTCATTACTTTCAAAGCTTTTAATTTATTTCTTGCTTATTTTTCTTCAAATATTAAATGGAACTCTTGGATTGTTTCAGGCTTGAAGAGTATTCAATTTTAAACTTTCAATAAATAAATACTCATACATATGAGAAAGTGGCATCTATTATTGATTTCATAATTACATAATTATGCAAATTGACGAACTTAACAAAGACTTTATTAAATAAGACAGATAGCGCTGTTTAGTGCTTTTTTAGATTTTTAATAAAAATAATATTTACAACCCACAAATATTTTTAACATTTATTCCCTTATATTATTATTATTTATTTAATTACTTTCAAATAAATCAACTTTTACTACCAACTTTTACCAGCTTCTCAAATTCAAATAATCTAATTAAAGTAACATAATAAAGTTAAAAAGTAAACAAAATTTTTGAATTTTATTTCGCATGTTAATTTTAGTTTAAACATCAATTTGGGGATCTGTTCATTATATGTATAGAAAAATTGCACATATTAAACGGGATATGTAATGTGATGCTTAAATTTTAATAGTATTCTAATAATTTTGGATTCGTCTAGTTGTAAGGTACTAAAACACAGAAAAAAAATGTATGTTTATGCTTAAAATGAGAAATAAAAAAAAAGTAATCTGAAAAAATAGCATCCATTTATAGAAATGTAAAAAGAATATGGTGTCCATGTATTTTTTAATTATCGAAATGAAAAATAGTTTCTTGTGAATTATTCTTTTTTTTTTCCATTTTAAGTTTTGGTTACTAAAAATCAGAAGTATGTATATTTTAGCCAATCAGATGTAGGAGCACCAGCTTATGCACCTTATGTGAAGACCAACAGATATTCCAACTATGGAGGTGCAAAAAGAAGTTACTCTGGTACAAAGACTGGTATGTATGGTACCAAAACTGTTTATTCTGGCACTAAAACAGGATCAAGGAAAGGATATGGTGGTACGAAGACAGGATATTCTGGTTATGGACATTACTATAATTACAATGCACAAACTACGTTAGTATTTCATTTATGTTGGATTTTTACTATTTAAAGTTTTATTTAAGAAATATTTTATCATGTTAAAAGTCATGATATTTGCAAATGTGCCTTAAAATACTTAGCTTCAAATTAAATATTTTAAGATTATTGAACGTAAATACATTCCTTGCTGTTAAATTGTATTAAAACAGATGAAATTTTTCAGACCCAGTTATGAATCATTCAGAGACAATGCTGCTATCAATCCCTACAAACGTAAGTACACTATGTTTATCAATTGTTTTTGTATATATTTTGAAAATAATTATAAGCCAAATTAATATGTCAAATTTTGACATGTACCTTCCTTTTCCTTTGAAGAAACATTGATTGTTTCGATTTGATTGTTTAATCAATACCATAACAATAAGATTAATAATATAATGTATATATTTTTCATAAAAATATATGTATAATAATACTGAATTGTTTTGTCATAACAATATTTGAAGCGCTATTTAATATAGAATATAGTTGAACGAAACTCATTCAATCAAAGGAACTGCGAATCAATGGAGGTTTATTGAACAATAATGAAAATGTAGTTTAATTACCTTTTTTTTTTCATAAAACAAAAGTACAATGAAATTTCATCCATTAGTTTAAACACTGGGCCATGGATACAATTAAAAAAAAATGTATTTCTTATAATGCATATAATTAAAATATAATAATAATGTCCAGAAAGGAATCGAAAAACATTATTATTTTCTGAATATTTTTGAAGTGAAACTTCTTTATCGGCGTATGGGAGAAATTTTATAGCAATGTAACATTTTTCCGTTACGCGCCATATTTATTCAATGTTATTAATGTCATCGTGGCATAAACATAATTGTTACTAAGGCCACCTGTCACATATACTTTCTGTCAACACTCTAGATCTATTTACAGTTTGTATATATTACATTTTCCTATTATCTAAGTTGAAACCTTTTCAACCGACATACATGAACTATATCTCACATTCTTTCATTGAATGACTCGATTTTATATGTAGCGTTCGATAATTTTCCTACAATTCTATATGGCCCTTTATAACATCGCATTAATTGAAAAGTTTTACCTATCACCCTTCTAGGTACATATACCATTACCAAGTCTCTACATGAAACTCTGAACATTTCTATTTCTGAAACTCAGTAGTGACGTGAAAATAATATTTCAATTAAGTGATTAGCGAAAAATTTTATAAAGTTATTTGTATCCATGTCTATGATAATAAAAGCCTTTTGCATAAACTTTATCTAATTTAGCTTTATTCAACCAATTTCTGTGAAGTTGTAAATAGTAAATCATTTTTCGAAAAATGATTTCATAAAGAAGTTTCACTTCTTACGTGTGTACACTAATACACACACACTTTTTTTTGTTGTATTCCTATTTAATTTTGACTTCTCATTGTATATATTTTACCTATTTTCCATTTCACCTATAGATACGAAGTATGGAAATATATTTTAACTTTCTAATTTATATACATAGTTGTGATCAACCACTAATTTATAAATTAAAAAAATGTTTCTCTGGCACATTCTTACTTGCTTTTGCAGAAAATTAATTGTAATTGATAAACAGACTTTGTTGTGATTTTAAAATAGATACAGATTATTAAAATTAAGTTACTGTGTGTAATTTAACAGTAAATTACAATATTTAAGTGAAATGTGCTGTTTATATTATAATTAAGTATGGATAACTGTCTTTAGAATTTATATTCATGTCTTTCTATCTGGATGTTTATCCAGAATGGATTCTAAAATCTCTGAATGTATTTTGATGAAATTTTTTCTGGTCATAACTAATAACTTTTTCTACTTTTCATATGCTTCTTATTTCATTTAAATTTTCGATTACAAATGAAGAGATGTATACCAACCTATTAAGAAAATGTTAGTTTAGTGATAACTATTTTGGCCATTATTTTTTAATCTATTAAAAAATCGCCAATGCTAATGCTCAGTTGTTCTTATTATGTAGTGCAATAGTCTTTACTATATATGTAGTTGTCTTTACATATACACGATGTTCTACTAATTAGGTAGGGTCATAAAGATAAGAATATTTTCTTATAATATGGTAATATAGAGCACTAAATCACATTATTGTGAAGTATATAAAATATTCTTTTTATTAAATTAAAAAAAAAGAAGTATTTGAAGCATCGGGCACCCATTTATATGCAAATCCATATAAAATCTATAGAAAAAGAATAATATTATTAATTTCATATACAATAGGTATGTTTAAATTTTCACACCCATGTCACACTTGTAGGTGCTGAATGACCTGAAACATCGAAACACGTATTTTATTATTTGCATCAAAGTCTTCAAATATCACATATCAAATACCAATTTTTATAACCCTAACTTAAAGACTAATGATATTTCCATACATATTTTCAAGCTCAATTTTACCCCCTTTACAGATGAATTCTCAAAAACCCGTAATCACATATTTATTTTTATTATAAAAGGAATTTAAATACCAATTTTTGCTTCAATGTTTATACTATTTAACCACCTAAGAGATGAATTTTCGATGATTCTTTCTTAGTACTTACCTGCATTGCAAAAAATGAGCCTCATGCAAAGTTTCAAGTTTTTAAATACGACAGTTTTGGCTGTGCTTTATTCAGCTAGTCAATCGCTTCAAATTATAGATCCGCTTTGCTAGACGTAAATTTAGATTTAGCAATTTTTTCTTAAATTTAAATGTCATCCCGTAGGCATAGAATGAATTCCTTCATTTTCTATATCGGTCGATTTTACTGTCACTTTAAATCGTGACCAGGGTCCTATTCTCTACGTCAATCCTAGTTAAACTGCCGGATTCGGGCCCCGTTCCATTTTCAATTTCAATACAGAACTCGATACCAATCTTAATCCTCCCTTGGCCGTTAATGGTAGTGATAACAAAATACTATTTATACTGCAACGAACATCCAAAGAAGCATAATATTAAAAAAATATATTATAACCATCTACAAACGATGTCGCGTCGAATGGTTAAAGTCCCAATTCCAATCCTTTCAGTCATCAGCATATTAAAACATACATACAAACATACTTTTACATGTTTTATATTATATATGGCTTATAACCATCTACAAACGATCCGCGTCGAATGGGCAAATTCCTAATTATAATCCGTCCAGCTGTCGGCGTATGACAAACATCTATACAAACATACTTTTACATTTTTTACATTATAAGTGGCTTATAACCATCTACAGACGATTCCGCATCTAATGATCACATTCCGATACCGATACGTCGAGTAGTTTTTGCGTAAAGCGCTGACAAAAAAAAAACCATTTTCATTATATATATGCAGATGGGTCGCTGTAAACAAATATCCATGTTCTTAGTACTGGCGCCTTCTGGCTTCGACATGGCTCCGTTTGTAATTCCGATTCTGGTCCCGATCGAGATTTCAGTTCTGTTTCAAATATACATAATAATTAAGCCATAGCTCCACCCGCGTGGCATACAACGAATTCTTTTATGTTTTGAATAGGTCTATAAGGTTATCAACGATGATCCCGATTTTGGATCCATTCTCAATTCATACTCGAAGTACCCGTATTCTTACACCGACAACACACATAATGCCATTAATTTTTGCGGTCCTGGTCCCAATACCGAACCGATGTGGAACTTGAACCTCTTTTGAACATTGTTGTTACCAATAACCATCAATCGGCATAAATATTCATTCTACTATTACCCAAGCGAAGCCGCGAAGAAAAGTTGATATCTTTATAGATTATATCGTATTGGTAAATCTTATTATAAGGTATATTACTGTAAACTTTTAGCTATTTCTGTTCAGCCGTTAAAACGTGATTTACTTAATCATGCTTTAACGGCTGAACAGAATCAGACATCCAAACATATATATATAATGCTGAATATTCAAATTAATAAATAATTGTATATTATACCATAAAAGGGTATAAGGAAAATAGTACATAATATTATGTTACTGCATTGAAAAGCGATTTGCTTATCTGCTTTGGACGCGTGGGCGCAATATCGTCTCGCAGGAAGTTTATAACAGGATGAGATTTAAATCGTGCTATATGTACAAAGGGGACCTAAATGATAAATCGTTTCAATGCCAATGATAACTGCATTCCATATTATGCATAATGATAAAACTATGGCTCAGGATATATATAGCTGAAACTAAAATAAAACATATATATAAAATGCATACTTTTAAATTGAAGATTTACCGTAGCCATATGCTATTTCATTTACTACATTACTATGTGTCAGAGATATATCTTCGTTGAGAGATGGCATTCACATAATACAATTTAAAGCAGTTTAATTCCCTACCAATTTTAATTATGGCACAACTGAAAGGAGGATGCTGCAAATCGACTTCAACTGTGCACAAAGTACAGATTGCTACTGAAGATCATGCTGTCATTTATCTTGGCTCGTAAAGTACTTTCTGCAGATCAAGCATATATGACGTCAAGCTAAATAAATCATTAGCAGTTCTTCAAACAAACAATAAGACTGCTCTAAATTGACTCCAAAGAAAGCTAGCAATATTGATGCTTTAAGCCAAATTGCTTAGTTACAATTAATTAATTAGAATATTATATTATCATAATTTTAATTAAATATCGAAATATCATATTTATACATAAAGCTCAATCACTTCACAAATTGCTATAGATAAAATATAAATTTGATAATAATCACTAAACTAGTTATTTTGCTATCGTACAATACTAAAAAGTATGAACCAGCCAAGTGTGTGTCGGGCCACGCGCAATGTAGGGTTCTATAGTTATCCGTCGCAATATGCGGATTTAGAAGTGGGCTCTTTGTTTTGTGTGATAAACCTATCGAGTTCAAGGTTTAACAGCTAATAACGTTTAAAACTGCCCCACTTTAAAAGGGTGTTAAAGATGTGATGTTTTTATATTTACATAATTTTACTTTGTATGTAAACTTAATTTATTATCTGCCTTACACAACTAGCAACATCATCTTAGTAATTTTCAATGGAATTTGTACAAAATTAGCTTTTTACACCTCTAAATACTGTTTATAAATTCTTCGAGTATTACTCGTTAACTAGTAAAGTCTATTTAGTCATGGTAGTTTTCTTTTTAACTTTGTTGTATATATTAATTCTTTGAATTATTTCACATATCCAATAATAACTATTTACCTGACAAGGGAGGCCACTTGAGTCTTACAAAAATTAGCACTTTAAAGCTTAACAACTTTAAGTGGTTTTCACTTTCACTTTAAATGGTTTTCACAGATCTGCAGTGTTTTTGAATGAGCTATCCCACGATACCCCACACTGTGGGATAGACAAAAAAAAACATCCCCAATTTACGTGTAGGGGAGGAACACTAAAAAATTATTTTTTCTAAATTTTATTCTACCACTTTGTCGGCGTGATTAATATGTATTAATCTTTCTAATCTCTTAGTTAAACTGTGAACAGACAGATAGACAGACGGAAAAACTAACGGATGGACATGGCGAAACAATGAGGGTTTCCTGTCGATAACAGAACCCTGAAAAATAAATAACCGTAAAAAAATAAAAATAAGCTTTTTTTTACATTTAAAAAAAGAACCAAAAATAGGAAAATAAATTTATTTCAATTAAAAACAACCCATTTTCTACATTTTAACCTTAAGCCAATAATGAAGTTTTTTCGTCTTTGTCAAATTTATTCAGAACTTCATACCGTTTATTGAATCTTTATGTACAAATAAAAGTCTCTACTTATTTCACACTATCAAATGTCTTGGAAGTATACAATTATAGTATGGAATGAATTTGACAATGAAGACACTTTATGTTTAGTTAAAGGCTAAAATCTTGAAAATAGGTTGTTTTTAGGGTTCCATAGTGAATAAAGAAATTCTTATAAAATTACTTTGTAGTCCATCTGCCTGTCTGTGATAGCATACAAACAGACAAACCGGCTCTTTTTCTCATGAACACGTGGAGATATTAAGTTGGAATTGATACGAAATACTTAGGTTTGGGGTCCTTTAGAGCTGTAAAAAGATCAAGGTTCTAAGTTAACTTAATCAAAAATAAAATATTTAAAAAAAAATTTAAGTTAAACGGTTTTATAGAAACAATGATGTAGAAAATGTACTAAAAGCTAAAACATAATTCCGTAGGTCCTAGGTACCCACGAGTCTTCACCTTTTTGTTGGCTGCTATATTGGATTTGCATTTTTATAATGTGCTGTATTCTATTAGTCAAGTCCTTTCATTTGATACCCATAATGAGGGGACAGTGAAAAAAATATGTAATCCGCCATTTTGTTGTGGCGGTCATGTTGGATTTACAATAATACAGAATATACTAAATTGTATTGTCATCTGAATCAAAGGTGTATACCAAATTTCAGATCAATTTGTCAACTGCAAGGGGGTAAAATTTCAATTACAAAATTTGACCCAAACAAATAAATAAACAGGTCAAGCTAAATAAAACTGTTTAAATATGGCCATTTATATTTTATATTTTGAAACTCGCAAGTATATCAAACCTATAGGTTGTTTCCTATAACTTAGGATAATGAAATTTACTAAAAAGAAAGGTCTCATAGCACAAATAAAGGATCAAATTTGAAAATCGTTAATTTGTAAATAAGTAAAAAAATTTTATGATTACAAACTACACTTGCAATTGTAGTATGGACCATAATATAGATCAACATTCTTTAATTTTTCTACTATAAAAATTTAACATTTTTAAATATTAGCGTATTAAAAAGTTCAAAATAAGAAAGGATACAAAAATTTAGAATTCCTGGGACCACATATATCATTAAGTTTATACGGAACCTTCGATGCAAATATTATTCGCACATGGTGTTTTTTTTTTAATTTATGTATTTTATATGTATATAATAACGATAAATTCGAATGTGTCATATTTAGATTAACAATATTTATGAATATATGGCAATTGCACCTTTTTACCAGATAAAAAACTTTATGCTATTCCACACCAGTAGGGATAGTAACTTACTACTATTATGTTAAGATCTTCATAATGACTATAAGTTAGTAGTTACCTTATATTTTTACATATTATAAAATATAATGTTTCTCTGTCTACCCATTTGCGCTTTTATAACTATATATTAAGAACTACTTACATGATTAATTTTTTGGAAAGGAAATATATTATCTAGCCACGTTTTAGTATACACTAGATTTTCGTCACAGCTTTGCTCGAGTGAAGATAAAACAAATTCTTTATTTTTCTATATCGGTTGGTTATTGGCAATGTACGTGATGATTAAGGGAGGATCAAGATCAACAACAGTTCGGATTATATGCATAATATAGGAATAAGAAACAGTAAATTATGTCCACTTGCATAGATGTGTAGAAACTTCTACGTCCACAAAATTAAATGTGCTGTTCATGTGTAATATTAGTATAATAAAACCTAATTATTTCAGCTGTTTGCAACCCTGACTGCAAAAACAATGGAATATGCATGGCACAAGGTGTGTGCCAGTGCCCAGATAATTTCTTTGGCAATTATTGTGAATTCGAGAAGATTCCGTGCATGACACATCCTCCAACCCCTATGAACTCACAGAAGAGATGCTCATCCGAGTAAGTGTAGTTTGATATTATCTCCATCCCTAAGTAGACTAGTGTAATAGTCAACTTACATGTATCTGCCTGTCATCATATGATAAACTCTGAAAATTTTGAATATGTTTTAATGTTAATAATAGAGATACTCTAAGTATCATAGTTGAGAATGACTAAGCAATGTAACTAATACAGTCTCAGGTTGATATACAATGACCGACAAAATCAATCAAAGCAAAGAAAAAAATATCTATGGTATGTCTAGAAATTACAGTAATTGTACATGTATGTATGTTACATGAACATAGAGTTTATAATGGAGAAGCTTGTATGTGGCAGTACATGAATTACTTGTTCTTTTTAAGACTTTTTTCTCGAATATTATAAGTTAAAATGTAGTTAAATATTAATATAATACTATCTTGTAACATAGGATTAGTAGTTTGCTTCGAATAAAGACCTAGCCAGTCCTCATTAACACATCTATTTTATGATGCTACGAGGGCGGCTATTTATGTGTATAGAATATCAAAAAGAAAAAAATATCTATAATTTAATATGGTTTTATTGCTTTTCAAAATATTCGACATGATGATCGATGCACTTTTGCATACGTTGAAACCAATTTTTATAGCACTTTTTCCATTCTGATTGAAATATCTCCTTAACGTGCATTATGATTGCATCACCGACCTTTTTGCGGCTCGAAAAACGTTGACCACGTAACTTATTCTTCACGCTTGGGAATAAATAGAAATTGTTGGGTGCCAAATTGGGGCTATACGGCGGATGACCTGTCAATTCGACATTTTGACCTTCCAAAAACCGAGTTGTTTCAGCCGACTTCAGCAGCTAGCATTGTCATAATGAAGAATGATTCTGCGTTGTCGGTTGGTCTTTCTTATTTCTTCATAGACTTCTGATAAAAAAAATGGTCGTGTACCACTTCAAATCAACCGTTTTACGATTCTCTATAGGCACTGTAACCACATGTCCGTTTACACCAAAAAACAAATAAGCTTCAAAATACTTTTAGCACAAATCACTTTTGTTGGGTTCAGCTCATCTTGGAACACCCACACCATTGACTGTTGTTTAGTTTCGGGGTCATACGCATAGATCCAAGATTCATCACCTGTGTAGATATTACAAACAGCTTTCGACGCACCATGATTGTATTTTTTTTTGCACTATCCGACACGAGCCTGTTTTTGATCAATGCTCAAGTTGTGCGAAATCCAACGCGAACAAATTTTTTTGCAGCCAAAATTTCGTGCAATATCTTACGTATGCTCGTCATACTTATGTCTAGGGACGCCTTTATCTCGCGGTACATAACATGACGATCTTGCATTATTAGTTCCCGCACAGCACCGATATTTTGTGGTACAACAACAGATTCAGGGCAACCTTCTTTAAATTTGTCCACAAGCATAGACCTCCCATAATTAAACTCACTAAACACAGTGGTTTTTAATAGTACTATATCCCCCAAAAGTCGAAGTGAGTTGATCGATACACTGTTTTTGTATAGCTAAAAGAATTAAAGAATGCGTTACGTTTAGTGAAGACTGTGAAGCACCGCACGCAGCGGAGGGAGAATAATAAATATTTTGAGGTTGTTTCCTCACTAAATTTATTTTTAGTATAAATTTTGACTCTGGAGTATCTATGATTTTCATTTGAGTTTCAATCATCAGCTCTTGTAAAAATCTATCGATTGCGTATATAAAATTAGTGAGAATAATTATGGAAAATATATATAGAGTTAAAGTGAAAAATTAAATAAATAATACAATATCGGCCTATAATCGTCAAAAAGCTAAATCAAAATATAGAGATCGTATACAGTTGGAAAGGGCTTCTCAGGACGCCCTAAATATAGAGGACGTAAAAGAATGAAGGTGTCCGAGCAGATCAACGACGGCGACAGTACTCCTGCGGCTGGGGCGACCGCGGCTATGCAAGTGGATGATGTAATTGCTTTTATATCAACATTGGCCTATATAGACATCGATTGTTTGCGAATACTGATTATTAGACACATTTAGCAGCAACCAGTGCACTACTACGTTTATAACTACACTAAATCCGAACGATTTCTTAGTATTCAAAAATAATTATGTTTATCATTCGTTAAGAGAAAACATTATCCGTTACGTACACATATCTATGTAAAATATACGGCCGTGTTCACGACTCCGGAGCCAAACTCCAATTTTATTTCCAAAAACGATTAACTTTTCATAGTTATTACGCGACCTTGAAAAGTTCAAAGTTCATTCTATATAGCATTTTATCTATGGCCATACCACTAGGCGTAGGTCAGTCCTGGCAGTAATCGTCGGGCGCCGACAACTACAATATGTTTACGCTTAGGCGATATTGCTTCAAGTAGTTGTTATAGTCAATTTAAAATAGATCTTATGTATTTTGGTTTTATGTTCTTTGATTTTTTTTAACATATGTTCTTAAAAAATGGGACATTGTTTTTGTCACATATTGTGTATCCAGGCATAGATATATATGTTTGTATATTATAAAAATAAAGCTACATCTGATTCATCTTCTATTCCAAGCGTTATATTCTAATTTTTCTTTGCTTAGGGAAGCTTGTAATGTTATTCATTGATTTTTATTATAAGATATTTTGGTAAAATATTTAAATTAAAAAGTAAATTGGAAATTAGTGCAATGTTATTAAGATATTACACATATCTCAATATATGATGTTACATGAAAGTGTCTTTCGGGGGTTCGTAAATTGAGATTGAATAAAAGGAACCATCAGCAAAAGGTGTATATTCAGAAATATAGATTTACTGCGAAACTAGTTACGGAACCAATTGGTCGCTTGCTGATATCGCACTTGTTTTATTGTAGTTCCAACCGCAAGAATAAAACTCAGCCTCTTGCGCACGGCAATCCTTTTTTTATACTTGCCGATTGGCTTCTAGAAAGTCCTCGAATCATGCAGGAAAATAAGACATAAACACGTCCGACACAAAAAAATTGGATTTATTGCCTCTCAAAATTTCCACCCCACAAAATAAACCCAATTAAAAATAAGATATACATAATCAACAAAGGCGCCGACGGAGACAGTCGGTGCGCGGCGCGAGGGGGACTTATTCTTTTACAGAATTCTATTCTGGATATATTTTTTTTATAGGTAATTTATTTTACTGTTCTATTTTTAACTTTGAGCAAAGTTCATAACACTATGATTAAGTTGCCACTTTTGATAGAATTAATTTGGAGTTTTGGGTTTGGTTTGGAAATTATTACCTACTCGTCAACTTGATTTTACTTGTTTATAATTACATAAATATTGTATAATTTATGCAAGTACAAATATTTTTCATATCTTATGAAAATAATGAACTTTTTCCATGCTTAAGGTAGAGGAAAATGCACAACTGACTGTGGGATTAAATTCCACTCAATTTTTATGGTACCTATCCATTTTTAAAATCATAAGTCATTTCCAAAAGCAATAAACAGAAAGTACGCTTTCCATTAAAAATATCTATTCAGTGGTATACTTTTTGTATTATTTTTATTTCAATCCTCAAAAGTCATTATAGTATTTTTAATGTGGATATAATATGTAATCAAATGGAATTCTAATATTATATAAAATAATTTATGATGCTCGAAATGTTGAAAAAGATAAATGGTTTGAAGCTGATTGAATGCCAAATGTCCAAACAAATATTCACATTTAGGCTAATAATGAACAAACTATTAGTAGTATTTTTTTATTAGTACTCTCAAACCCCAATGATAATGTTATGATAAAGTGTCAAATGATTGCATATGGTTATTGTTCTTCAGGATGTGCACTATCCAGTGCCTGCCTGGACACCAGTTCATTGATGGGACCAGTGCTGCTAATTTATGCTGTGAAAACGGCCAATGGAGACCAACTCGCGCCGATTTGACCTCTATACCGGACTGCGTGCCGATCTGCGAACCTCCATGCCTCAACGGTGGAGCTTGTCTCAGCCTCAATGTATGCCAATGCCCATCGGCCTATTGAGGACTTCAATGTCAATACTGTAAGTACCTATATTTTCGCACAATAATTTTTTTCAATTTGTAATTATAAATAGCAAATAAATAATAACCAAATTATTAACTTTAAACTTTAAATTTGCCAATCTCAAATTAATGATATTACAGAGTCTCTTGGCTCCCAGAATCTTTTGGTCGATGTGTGGGTAACTATAAATGATGTGTGGTCGCTCGTTACTCGCTTTTATTTGCTTTCCTCAGATATTAATGTAATATTATATTTTCAACTCTTTTTCCGTTCTGCGGTGGAAGGGAAACCGTAAACACTTATTGCCATTGGACTCTGATTTTCAACATATACACTACATACATACCGTGCGACCTTGTGTAAAAACATTTAAACCCCGTACTCATAGTGCTGAACTACATTGTGAAACAAAAAAGTAAGTGAAAATTGTGATATTCAAATAAATAATCAAGTGGCAAAAACCGTAGGCCCTTTATAGGTTATCTGCCAATGGAATATGATCATAGACCTTCTAGACTACATTAGTGCAGTGTTGCCATATCAAATATTCAACAAACCTAACGGCTTTAATAAAGCTGCGTTCACACTATCATGTATCATTCCACACAAGAGGTCGTTACATAAATAAAAATTGAATTGTCAAAACAAACTGATGACAGTATGGCACGAATAGAAAAAAAATAGTTCCCTTTAAATGAGAAATGCAGGAATTAAGGTCAAAAAATGAGATATTAAAAGAAAAAATATATAACTTTGAAAAACAAAAAAGAATAAACAATCTAGTTTTGTACAGAGTACAAGAAACCGAAAAATCTACTGTCAATCACATTGAGATACTAAAAAAAAAAGAGACGATTTAAACATAACACTAGACGACAGGGTCATAAACATGATCTACAGAATTGGTGAAAATAAGAAAGATAATGGAAAGGTAAGGCCAATACTCCTATCATTTGTTAATAACTGGAACAGAAATGAGACAATGAAAACTAAAAAGAAACTGTAAAATGTATATGTTTCTGAAGACTTATCGGAAAGAGATCCTCGATAAAAGAAAAGAACTGCAGTCAAAACTTATACAAAAAAGGAAATAAGGCAATTATGCATTCAGAAACTATGATAAATTAGTTATCAAAGAGCGGGTATCGGAAAATGTGAAACGTAAAAGGGTACCATCAACCTCAACAAATACAAAGGAGCATACCCGCAAACAGCAATCCACAACAAACATACATCGACTGAATGTATATGATGTAATAAGGAACAAAAGTAACCTATAATGTGAGATCGCTCACATCGACAGAATGATACCTTGAACTAAACAATGCTCCAAAACATTAATTTTGACATTTTGGATCTCACAGAAGTCCGAAAAATGGGGTGCAGAATCAAAGAGTATCATGACTATATTTTTTGCTATGTCGGCGAAACGAAAGGGCTATATAAAAACAACATTATCAACTATATAGGAATCACTGAAAGAGTAACACTTATACAACTAAAATTCGAACGCTTCCCCTTATCAATAATTCAAGTATATGCACCAACTGAAAGATCAACAGAAGAAGATTTTGATAAATTTTATAAAGACATTGAATCTGCTCATGCGATGGTTGAAGGGAAGGTTGTAGTGATGGGAGAGTTCAATGCAAAAATAGGCTGCACAGAAATGGACTACTACCCAGTCATGGGCAAACATGGTTATGGAGTTCTCAATGAAAAAGATGATCGTCTTTTAAGTTATGCTTTTCAACGAAGATTATCAACATTTAACTCTTTTTTCACAAAGAAGGAGAGCCAGAAATGGACATGGATATCACCCAATCAGAAAATTAAAAATGAAATCGATTTTATAATGATTAATAAATAACCATAAACTTATAACTAATACTGAAGTAACAAGCAAAATTAATTTCCCTTTCGATCATAGACTAATAAGAGCAACGCTACTTTTAAGTCGCCCTATAAGGAGTAAAAAAAACTTTACAACACCATCTAATATCCCAAACACAGTAGCAAAAATCAAAAGCTATGTTGAAAATCTACAAATGCATACCAAAACATATTGAAGCAGACTGTATAGATATCCAAACTTACTACAATGTCCTGGAAGAAAGCATAACAGAGTTTGAAATCTAAAAATAATACACAATCTGATCAACATAAAATTTTCTCTAAATACACAATTCAACTAATAAAATGATGTACAGAACCACTACACACAAAAAATAAAACCAAAGATATGAAAAAAGAACAGTAGAATATATAAAGAGACTCATAGATCAATCAAGAAGGATTACAGCGATCACAGATACAATATTATCTAAAGAAACATCAAAAACTTTAGAAGTATCAAAAAAGCCTATAAAGAACACACAAAACATGGATACCAAGATTCGAGAATATTTCAAAAGAAACAAAATCTAGGAAACGTAATAAGCCATCCAACAACCTATTACAAGAATTTATACAAAAGATAAAATACTACTGGTTTTGAAGTACAAACAGGTCTAATTGTATTAGACCAATTGAAGACTCCGAAGTTCAAGAACACATAAAAAAGCTATGAAGAGTCCCAGACCAGAGGGATTGTATAATGAAGTTCTCTAAATAGAAACACCCATTTTACTTCACCAACTATTGCAACTGTTTAATATGGTACTAAATTCAGGAACTGTACTAAAACAATGGTGTACATCACACATAATTTTGCTCTTCAAGAAAGGAAACCCCTTAGATATAGGGAATTATAGACCCATAAGCCTGCTATCCAGTATATATAAACTATTTTCATCCATACTTTTAAATAAAATAACTGAAGACGTTGACAAACTGCAACCAAAGGAACAAATGGGGTTCAGATCAGGCTATAGTACAGTGTACCACATACAGGCTATGAACAAGTTATAGAAAAACAAATGCTCAATAGACCTCTGTATGTGACTTTCATAGGCAGCTACACCAAAGCTTTTGATAGCATAAGTCACTGTTCAATATGGACCGCACTGCAACGCAACATTCAAATGTTAATCAGAAGTTTATCAAAATCTTGAAATATATTTATACAAATAGTACAAGCAGAGTAAAACTGTAAAAGGGGAGTTTGCATAAATGGACATTATCTAAACCATCTGAGGTTCGCTGATGATATACAATAGTTGTATTAGCGAAAACCGCCAAAAATCTAGAGGAAATAAAGAGATCATTTGACTGCGAAAGCCCCAAAATTGGCCTAGTAATGAATGTAAATAAAACTAAGATATTAACCAACATTCATAACTGGCTGATAGTAATAAAAGAAAACATCATAGAATATGTCAGTGACTACAAATATTTGGGAAAGCAAATATAATTTAATAAGTCAAGTAATGAAGAAGAAGTAACAAGAAGAATTAACATAACTTGGAAAAAATTTTGGTCACTTAAAGAAATTCTAAAAGGGAACTGTACCTTGCACATGAAAAAGACAGTATCCGATACATGTCTATTACCCTGTCTATTGTATGGCTGCCAAACTTGCGTATTTACAAACAAAATAAAACAGAAGATCAAATGCTGCTAAACAGCAATGGAAAGGAGCATGTTGAATATTAGAAAAAGTCATAAAGTGCGATGACATTAGATAAAAAAACAAAACTCACCGATGCTCTTAAACACACAGTCTCACTAAAGTGGAGATGGGCCGGACACATTTCATGATACACAGATAGTAGATGGACCATAAAAGTCACACAGTGGAAAGGATCAGAGGGAAAAAAGAATGCCAGTCGACCAATAAGACAGTGGGCAGATGATATTACATATGTGATACGAAACGACTGAATCAAGTCAGGTAAAGACAGAGAGTTATGCAGTTGAGGAGATCTTTACCCAAACAGGGGTGCATATTTCAATAGAATAAGACTAACACCAATTTTAGGTAGTTTTTATCAGTTTTTAAGATACAATTTAGTAACAACATTGAAATGTAAAACCACTCGAAGTATGGAAGAAATGGCTTTATTATTATTATTATTTTCGACTCTGACAACACTCGCGGGGTCCATGTCTATATACCTCTTTTATTTAACTCACTTCAGTCAATTTGTTTCTATGTATTCTATGTTTATCGTTTTATTTCCAAATCAAATAATATTTTCATATCTTAAAATAATTACCATAAAGATTCTATCTATCTAATACAACCTGTAATACAATAATTATTTTGTATTATGAGCATTAATACTCATGAAACTTAAATTTCATTTCCCTTACCTACATATTTTGAAATTAGATTACACTAATCTTTGGTTATTATTTTATTTAAATCTAATATTTTGTTAAAATTGCAGCTGTAAATGATTGCGATCATCAGAAGCTAGGATTCAATGGAGCAGTCAACTGTAAGGGAGACATGGACAGCTTTTCTTGCAAATTGACTTGTCCACCAGGATCCAATTACAGCACACCACCAGCTGACATCTACACCTGCTTATATACCACTGGAGAATTTAAGCTACAACCGATACCGCAATGTGTATTCAGTATGTATTATTTTAATAAGTATAGTCAAGCTAATTAGTTCAATATAAAATCAAATATCCATATACAATCTACATTATAATATGGAATTGTTAAAGAGTTGTGTTCGTTAGATAAAATAGATGCAATGAGCTGCAATCAGCTGTTTGAACTCGTGGAACACGTGGGCTCGTTGGGCCGAACTGAAAAGAGACGAGCGGACCAGACCGTGTCACCCGCCCGTGTCACTCGAACGTTTTACTATGACGTCATAGCACGAAATCACTCTAAAGTACCTAAAGATGTTTCACTTCAAAAAGGAAAAGTATATGGAGGCCTAAAATGACGTCCTTTATGAAATTTATTGTCGAAATGAGTGTTTGAATTAACTATCAAGAATCGAAAAAACTATTATAGCTAGACATTAGATTTTTTTAAATAGCTATCAGTATTGGTTTAATGCTTAAATCTATATTTCATCAGGTTCATCAAAATGTAAGATATTTAGTGTTTCCAGCTTACATAATTGTTGTATGCAATTCTTTTAAGTGAAATTTGAAAATTAGTATCAATGGATACTTATAAATATATATAAAGATTCTTATAAATATGTATGATTTGAAATATTATGTTTATAAATGATTTTTATAAAGATATATAGAATTTATAGTTTTTATGTAATACACAATGATATAAAACTTTAATAAGTACTACTATAATTTTATACTTTTTTTATTCAATCTCGGATTGATGGATATACCAGTTAATGAATAGTCAAATGTCAGAAAAAAAGAACATTCCTGTTCTTCCTTGAGAGGTCTATTGATAATTTAAGGAAGTATAAATGCACATGTATTAGATTTATTTTGAAATTAGAATTGAATAAAAAGCAGGAAAAATTCTGTCAAATTATTTAATATTTTGAAGACTAAATAATATTTAAATATCTAAATAATACAATTATTTAGATGCATTTAAATGGCTTGTGCTCTTTGAATTCTATGTATTTGTCTAAAAATTCACAACATATTTTCACACTAGGTCTGATCGAATTTCATGTAAATATAGCAAGAAAACCTAGAAATACTTTTTTCTTGAAATGTCGCCGAGTCATTGGACAATTAATAAAGCTTAAAATTTCTAACATTAGTAGTGTTCATTAATCCCACTTTTGAGATCTCACTTTATGCTTTCGACTCTTTTTGGAAGCACTCCCCTTAGTATTACACCAAATATGAGGACCTTCGATGTCAATATATCGGAAAGCTTTCAGTTTCGTGATCATCGGAGAATGAAAGTAAAATTCTAAAAAACTTGAGGTGCTTAACAACCTTTTACACTATAAAGCACATGCCCAACTATATCTAGAGTTAAGTTAGGGCAACAAACTATCAACTACCGCCCTTGGACCGCTTCGAAAGTTGAGCGTTCCGAATCGTTAGCTATCTTGTAATATCCAGCAGTTCGACTAGTTGACTTTGCATAGAAGTGTGACATCTTTGTGCATGTTCTATCGTATGTACAATGGGAAGTGCTCTGAAGAATTATTCAACCTTATTCCCGTCAATTAATTCCGTCATCGTTTCACTTGCCGAAAATACCATCATCACCATCTTAATGGCTGGAATTTTACCATCATATGTTGCATATGCAATTTTCTGCCACATATGGTAAAACTTAGGAATGATCTACCATTAGCAGTGTTCCCAAGCAACTACTACAAGGGGGAGTTCATGAAAGAAGTTTATACTTTTATAAGTCTATAGGACGTACATAGTGGTTACGAGTATACACGGGCGGCGGTGATCACCTTATTCTCCTGTGACTCATATAGATATTTACCCTTTTAAAATTGTATAAAAAATAAACCAGTTTTAATCCACCAATTCTATTTAAGATGTTTCATATCCAGTCTGCACTTTGTACATATGTTACAAAATTTAATAAATCTCATTGGAAAAATAATGAAATTCCATTTTCTGAGGTTTTTTTTTGTATAAAGGCTTTAAAAGCATCTTAATTCCAAATTGATCATGATTATCATTACACCTGATTTTGTTAGTAACTTTATGTGATAAAATATATTCAATAGTTTAGCTAGATCACATGTTATTAGTTAAAAAAAAAAAACGTGTAAATCAGATAAATAGTCCTCAAATGAAAAGGACATATTCAAACAGACAGGGGATGTGGAGTGTGTATTGTCGATGTAAACTTTTCAATTTATATTTATTAATGTTATTTTTTGTACTTATTTGTTTGCTATATATCATATATTGTAGAAGATTACATTCAAGATGGCAACAATGTAATTCTTTTCATTTTTCTCAGTTAATGCTGAACATTGTTGTTGTAGCAAGTTGTTAAAAGTAAATGTATGTAAACTTATTAGTAAATATCATTGTTATATCAATGAGTATATTAATGGTTCGTAATTAAATAAACACTAAATGTAATGTGAAATTTGCTACAATATATCGATGAAATTCGCCTTCAAACTGGTTAAGCCATTTCTGAGATTAGAAATCTGCAAACACACAGACAAACAGACAAAATTTTTCAAAAGTATTGTTTGGCCTCAGTAACATGAATACGACGTGTGTAAATTGTACTTTTTATGGTATATATATTATATTGAATTATAAATAAAATATGATGAAAAGTTATCTTGAATTTGTATATGAAATATGAAAAATCTTTTGTCCCAACCCTATATGTATAGATTATACTTTGAATGTAAATTATTAGAATATATTAATAATGAATTGATTCTTTGTTACTAAGTTACACTTTCATTTAATACATCTTTATGCAATAATTTATAGTTATTTAAATCACTGATTAATTATTGTTTTTTTTTCAGATGACGTGGAAACAATCTCAGTAAACCAACACAACATGACCTACTCTGAACATGTTAGTATATTTACTGGGCATATATATAGGGATAATTAATGGATTCAATGACTGACTGACCTTTCAACTTACAGCTAAATTCTCAACAGTAAAAGAATACCAATTTTAAATATTTATGTAGAATATCATCAAGTGATAACTGAATACACTAGTATTATCATCAGAGAAATATCTTATTCAAACATTAATGTACAAGTATAATTATAATTATATAATATGTATAACTAAAATAGTGTTACTACAAAAATTTGTAAGATACAACACAGGCAAACATCAAATGTTTGAAACTTCTTCAGAAATGTCTCCAAGCTTTTGAAGTGTAAAGAATACCGAATGAAAACTAATAGCAAATACATAAGTTATCCTCAGAATGAAGGTATTAGACCTTAGGACCTCCTCATTAGTTTGATGAGGGTTAGGTTTAACGACTTTCGTCACTAATGCGGTGGCGCATTTGTAAACGATGACTTAAAGTTTTTTGCGAAACACAAATGTACCTTCTTTTCACAAATGAACCTTTGTACCTTCTGGTTCAAGGGCAATGCTCTTCATAACTTCGCCACCACAACTCAATGGGAAATAAAAAGATTCTGCTTCAGTATTGATATTATATAAATCTGACACATCACAAGCTCTCCTTTAATTTCTCGACGACATTGTTGTGCTCGTTAGGGAACATCGGCTTTAAAATGGTAAACGTCATATTTTAGCCGCTTCATTGGTTGTTGAGAATTCTTAGAAATCAAAGTTGTGGACGGCCATGTTGTTTACGGACATTATCTGCTCAAGTTAGATTACAGACTTGCGATAGATTAAGCAAAGAATTCTAAATGACTGGGCAGGATTCTGTCGGTTATAATATAATATATATATTTTTTATGTCGTCTAGTTATAATGAGTCAATATACAGTGAAAACACTAATTGCGTGGTTTCTCTGTGAAAGTACTAGTACAAAGAGGAAGACTGTTAAAATACTGGAATATTCGACAAATTTCTCAGAAATAATAAAATTTCATTATTAATGGGCTCATAGAACTAACAATAACTAATTGTAAAAGAAATGTTATCGAGTGGCGACCACAAATTGGCCGTCATAGCAGTAGCGTAGCTAGCCTGAGTGTCACCCAGACTGGATTTGAAGTGACACCGTAAAAATCAAAACTGTCAAGTTGAAAAAAAATTGTAATGTTTTACATTTCGTTGTGCATTTTTTGTGAATCGAACTTTGCGGTCGTATGTACACGGGTGTCACCCCTAAATGGGTAGCACCCGGTGCGAGTCGCCCTCCCCTAACTATGCCACTACATCATAGGGTCATAGAGCTTGTAGTCCGTTTAGATGACTGACTACCAATCGTCGGTTTTGGAACAATATTGTATGTAAGTGTGGATTTTTCGCGGTGTTTATTGAGTTTATTGTATTTTATAAACTTTTCCCGTTATCTATTCTAAGAAGTAGTTCTTAATGCAGTATTTAGAGATAATGTGTTTTTTGGGTGATTGTTGCAGGAGGATACTCATGCATCATATATTCACAGACATCATGGATACTCCAGCACACCGTCTGTAACTATAATTGATTATTCACCTCAAGAAGGCACTTGTTTCACGTGGGGCGGTACACATTATAAGACCTTTGATGGAAAGGTTTATAGGTGAAAATTTTATTAATGTGTTATGTAGTAAATATTTTCCTATATATTAAAGATGTACATTGTGTTGACGTAATATTTTACGTGATTGACGTAATATTTTACGTCACTGAATTGTTATTGATATTATCTATATTTAATATGTAATTGAATGTTGGGACTGTGACAATTAAAAAAGTAGATGTTATATTCAACCACATATCAAGTAATGTTTGGCTTCTGTTGGCGTTTATTCCAATAATTCTGTATGTTATCAATGTTATTGTTTTTAGCTTGATTGAAAAATGAAATCCAAAAAATTTGGAAAATTGAATACTTAATTTTCTTTTAACATAGAAAATATATATTTTGGTAAGAAAACATGTGTACAAAAATTCAATGACGTCTTTGCATCTGTGGAAAATTATTGCAAAGTGATTTTGTTTATTTAAGTAACAAAGGTCATCTGTATAATTTTTAGTACATCTATTTTAATTTGAAATATTGTCTAGACAAACACATCAAAAAATATTGGCTCAAAATTTTTGATACAACTCAGTGATGTTAGTGGTCAGTTTCATATTTCAAATAAAAATTATGAACATTGTGCAATAAGTTTCTTTGATCATATTTAATTTAGATATTAATTATATAATTTTCAAATTGACTTTTTTCACAGTTTTCATTCAACATGTCAACATATCTTAATGCGAGATAAGAAAGACCATAAATACACCGTGGCAGTTAGGCAAGGTGAATGCAAAAGACAGTACTATTGCCCGAGCGAAATATCCGTGTTTTTGGAAGATAAGCAATACTTCTTCTCTATTGGCGGTAAGTTTTTAGTATAAATGTAAGAATGTTTATTAGTTTGGGGTCTATGTCAGAATAAGTCTAGGATACTATAAAAAGGTTTGCACTTGTAGGTAAGCATAGATCTTTAAATATCATATTTTATTATATTGAAACATAAAATGTATTTTATTTTTTAAAACATTTTTTTGGGAATTACTGATCTATCATTTATATGTCATATTTTGAATTTCGTCATCTGTAGCAAATGTGGAAATAACGAGAAAACATTTTAGGGTAACGATTTTTGTATGATTTTAAAGTTCGTTTTTAAATTGCATTGCTTGTCTTCAAAATTCTTTTGGATAGGAAGCACCTCCTTTGAGCTTCATAAAGAGTCTATTAGTTGAATTAAATTCTGGCGTGTTTCCCTACATGGTGATGATGCTGGTGAATATGATGATGATGATGAGATTTGGGAAAGTCAGCACGCAATTGCGTAAGAAAGTTTATGATAGAAGATGAAATATGTATATATTGACCAGAACATATTGGATGGATGCTTATCGGTCTCGTGAATGGATGTTTAAAACACCTGTAAAACCACAAAACTAAAACACGAAACCAGCGAGAAGCCGTTAATGCTGAATGTACATTACCTTTTGTTAGCTTAATGTACTCAAAAATATTCGAGTTAGAGTGCACAGTATTCTTTTGCATTGCACACGAAACATTAAAGACAGTTCGTGGAAATTGCGAGCTACACGATCGAACGCCGCACCGCACGCGTCATCGCCTCGCCACAGCATACCTCGCGCGCCGCCGCAATCTCAAAACGCAACCGCCCACCGGAGCGTCCGTCGGCCGTGTGACGAAGCAAAGCGGCGGCCTGAGTTCGCAACTCTCAAAAATTTATCTCCCTAAAGCCCCTATCAAAAATCTCTAAAATCTACACAATTACTAAGGGTTCCCCCTTAAAACAATTTATTTATTAATAAAATAAACATTTAAATATTTTTAAATAAATAATACATGCGAAATAATTAAAAAATAATAAAATATCATTAAACAAATAATAAATTTCAAATAATAAATAATTTCATTCGCAACATCATTTTTTAAAATTCTTTATTCATAAATTTTCAAACTTCAAGTGACAAATCACTTTCTTCAGATTCTGACTTTTTAAAATCATACATGTTGACATTAAATCATTTCAACATTTTCGCGGATGGTTGAAATATATTTGAAGTTATAAAAATTCCTAAAAATATAACACCCCTTAAAAATCCCATTCCACATTTTTTCCTCCTAAATTCGAGGGGAAAACCCCTCAGTTGGGAATCCTGGCGGCGGCGCGGAAATTTAAACTATGACTCGCATGCGCCTGAGATGCGCCCGGTGTTGACCGCCGGCGCGGAAGCAATTGAAAATAAAACAATTAGGTCATTAACAACTCTTTCCATTGCTTCAAATTCTGGATTTTTGATGGACGGATTTTGTGAATCCATTGTTCATGGGGTAATAATGTATAAGAATAAATCTATTAATAATATTACACGCAATTCATACAGTTCACTGAAAGCAACCCAGCGTCCTTTTCCGTCATAGTATAAATACCTATGTATTTTATAAAGCAATATATGCCCTGACTTTACTTTCTATATGTCTTGTATATGAGATGTGCAAAATATTCATTGTGTCCCATTCAAAAGCTTTGAACTTGAATCTACTATTATTAATTAATTTATACAACCAATTGTATTATATAGTCGAGAGTAAAAAAACATTTAATGTTTGTGTACAGTTTTATAACTTTGTTAGTAAATATTAGTAGTTTAGACATAATTATTGTTAAACCACTATTGCATATGTCTATATTTCTGTGATCCAGACAGACTTTATGACGAATACATAATTGATTGTATTTGTTGTACATACATAATTTAAGAAATAAAGAGCGTATCAAAAGTTTGTGAGAATTTGTGTTAAATCAAGTGCCAAAAATGATTATAAATTAGAACTGTTAAGAAAAGGTATTGAAAATCCATTAAAAACATGATAAATGTGAAACTTTTAACTGCGGCGGAATAACTTGGATAACACTCTTAATTGATTGTATTCATTAACGTGAAAAATTTGACTTTACAGAGGAGGGAGGTGTTGTATTCCGTAATACAAGACGCTTACTTCCTATTCCCGCTTCACTTCCTGGACTTCGCGTGTCTATGCCCAAGGATACCGTATTTATATATCTTGATAATTTCAGTGCCAAATCAAATGGGATACACAGGTTTATAATAGATAAGAAATATTATACTAAGGGCGGGTTTCACCAAGAATAAAAACGTAATTCTTAAAAGAATTCGTAAAATATGACACAGGTAATAATATGGATAATCTGTCAATTCTTACAGTTTATGTTTACAAATTATGTTTTTACATTTGGTGCAACCCGATGATAGACTTCCAATTTTGATGCAGGACATTAAAAGGGACGCTGTAAAATTTAACAATTTTAAGGAAACTGATAATAGATTGTGCTATTAATAAATCTTTGGGCATAAAATGAAAAAAATTAAGAATTTAATCACATGACAAACTATTATTGAATTAATCGTTTTCTATTTATATTTCAGAATTTAATTTTGGTTGAAGCATCGGTGGCTTTGTGGAACAATACAGAAGGACTTTGTGGAAATTTAGATGGCCGAGAAGAAACTGATTTTTTGAGTAAAGATGGTAACGTTGTCTTAACACCGTCAGCTCTCGCTTCAAGTTGGCAACTTAACAAAATAGGCGGTACGTACATTAGAAAAAGGTTATAAAAAAAATTTTAATGTATTAAGTAATTTTTTTTTAATAGGAACATGTTTCAGAATTTTTAGAAAAACTTATTTAGGGAAATGTATGAATTATGATGATGATGATTTATAAATATCTTAGTGTATAAAGTCATAATCATGAAAAAGGCCATAATCACCATAATTAAATAAAATAAAGAGATAACACATAAAAAGAAGTTAATGTATGCATGTATGTTTATTCCATTCATACAGAAATAGCCGAATTATGAGTTCTACTATTTTGAAATTTTTAAAAATACATATACTTCTTTTGGAAGGTCGATTTTGGTTTACAATCTAATTTTTAAAGGATATGAATATACAAAAAACTCAGTAATTTCGAATTTCTGAAGCTATACCATCTCCCCTTTTTTTTCCTTTTCAGTTTTGGTCTATAAATATATTTCCCTTTATTCAATATTTTCCTTTAATGAACGTTCTACTTAGTGAAATATTTAAATGATATACTACAATGTATTAATAGCCCTCTGTTATTTATTTTTCATATAACATTAATTTGGAACGATGTTCTCTCTTTTCTAAATACCCCAATATTGTTATGTAAGTACATATATTTAAAATTTGAATTACTACAAAATATGCAGCTTAATATAATTGTGTTGTGTGATGTTTTTTTTTATAAAGAACACCTGTATATGGTATATCCTTATACTACATACAATAATTGTCTAGATATCTATCATTGTTTCATATCAATGTTTCAAATATTAGTAATATTATTATGGTCCACTGAAATATTAGAGACGCCATTAAAATTATTGATATAGATATTAAATACTCACACAACAAAATATATATGTAATTGCATATGTATGTATATAATCAATAAAAATTCTTATAGAAACGTGCGAGAGTAGTCCAACTAGCATGAGTGCTTGCAAACAACAGAAAGATGAGATAGTAGTAAAATCTCAAGAATTCTGCGTCTCTCTACTTAACAAGAAAAAATTCCAAAAATGCTCAAATGTAAGTTTGTAATATTTAACATTTAAAAGTGTTGATTACATGTTTACCTCATACTGGGATATGTAACTTTTAATTTAAAAGTCCAGACCGTTTTTGAAATTCCCATAATACTGAAATTTCACAAAAAAAAAGAACTACGAAACAACATCTAAATTGAAGATGTGTATCATTTTTTTTTTACAATATTTTAATTTCTATAAATAAACATAATGTCTCTGTGTATGTTATTTCTATGTCACTTTTTTGTGAAATTATTATTAGAATATTTTTTCTCAAAATATGTTTACTATTTTTTACGAGACATATTAAATGTTGATATATGTATATGTAAATGATTCAGCAGTAATTAATTATTATTATTATTATAGGTTATGGATGCAAGACCCCTTTTGGAAGCATGTCAATGGGATTACTGCGCGTGCGCCGCTAATCAGAGTAATTTTTTTAATTATATGTTTAAATTTAATAAAAAACCTGGTCAAAGGTGAGTCAAATTCGTACAGCTAGGTTTCCATATCAATATCTATTTGATGAACGTTAATACTACATGGTTCAGGTTTTCATAATTAAATATTTATTATTAATCTTTTTTAGTAACTTGCATTGTTGACATCTCAACACATTTAACATCTTTTTTTTTACTAAAGTTTCATTGTTAGAGATAGAACTTTTAAATGATACTTGCATGATGTGTTAATTAAAACTAATTTTATGATTCACTTTGAAACATTATACTCCTGACATTATACAATTTCAAACATTATACTCCTATATATTTTTTCTAATCAATTACTGGCAATATATATGCGTGTCATAAACACCTAATGCTATGCAAAATTTGAATTCCTACTTTACACAGCCATTGTGAAATATCTGTAACAAACAGAAAAACATACACACGACGATAAACAATGAAATATATAGGGATATTGATTTTTTCCAGATCCAGAAGATTGCGCGTGTAATACAATAGCTGTCTACGCACAGGAGTGTTTAAAAACTGGCGTAGAAGAGGTCAAGATGTGGAGAGATGAAGATACCTGTCGTAAGTATTTTGTATATGTACTTACAGTACATATTAGCATGGTTGATACGCACCCTGAAAACTTAGGAAAATTAAAGTATTCTGTAATACCACATAGCTTCAAATAAGCAAGCATTTCTGATTCCTAACTAATGTAGGAAATTATAATTAATCTCTAAATACACTAACAGCTGGATTAAAAAATATTCATAGGTAACATTTTGAAATTGCTTATTTCAAATATATTTAGTGCCCAACTACATAGTTAAATATTTTTTTATTGCAATGGTTTGGCTGTCTGGTAAAGATGAATGAAAGTAGCCTGACTAAAGAAATATGTGGAGCGAATATGAGTGATGGAAGAGTCGACAAAGGTTGCCCTAGAAAATCCTATGCAGACCAAATTGATGACATATTAAAAAAGGATCAAATTTTAAGTATCGGTAACCAATGAGCTTACACAAAAAGATTGATGGAAGTCAGTGAAGCAAAAGAAATATGTAAAGATCGTACATGTGAAAACCTATAGTTTCTGCTTACCCTCCTGGGAAACGGGTGTGACTTGATAATAAATGTAACCAAGTAGTTATACAATTTGCGATCTATCTTTACCTCAAAAATTGCTACAATATATCTAAGTTACTATGTTGAAGAACATAGTATGATGTATATATATATATATACTAGCTGACCCGGCAAACGTTGTTTTGCCATATAAATAATTTCCTAGTAATTTCTAGTGTAGACAAAAAATAGCTTACTTATTGTAAGTATGTATGTATGTTAGAATGTGTATATTGTATGTATGTAAGAATGTGGTATATGCGTGAAATAAGCATGGAGCGCTGTGAACGATGAGGGAATATAAAAATAACAAAAGGCAAACATTATTTTAAGGTATTATAATTTATTCCTTAAAATTATATATCATTAATTAAACAATTACGACAGTAACACTATTAAACAATATCAATCTCTTAATGCTATAGCGTGAACAATATTTTTTGTTAGTCCATCCTTAGCTAACACAAACAAACTGGATGGTTTACCCACTCGAGAGCATGCCACGTATAATTGTCCGTGTGAAAAACAGGGTGTTCTCAAATCTAATCCACAAACAGACATCGTTTGACCTTGGGATTTGTTGATAGTCATTGCAAATGCCAATCTAATCGGAAACTGAAGACGTTTGAATTGAATTGGCACATCTGTAGGTATAATAGGAATCCGTGGTATGAGTATATTTTCACCTCTGAACTTGCCATTTAAAATCCTGGCTTCGATCACGTTTTCATTAATTTTTGAATGACTAATCGCGTACCGTTGCACAGCCGGGGCGGGTTCAAATTACGAAGCAAGATAATTGGAGATCCAACCTTTAATTGTAAATTATGTGGTGGCATGCCTGGCAAATCCAGTGAGTTCAAAACTCTGTGGGAAAATTTACTGCTTCGCTGTCGTCGCAAACTGTATCAATAGATTTATATGATACCAAGTTCCTGGCAACAACATTTGTATCTTCAGATTTAAATTGTCAACGTCTACATTTTTGCCGCTAAAATCGCTCTTTCTGCAAGCCACTCATGATTTATGTACTGTGTGTGTACATCGGGAAATATTTGTTCAATGAGAGTATCTTGCGAATCAGCGATTGTGCAGAAATCGGTCGGTAATTTTACGTATCCAGTTTCATCTATAGCAACTTTTCCATCACCGATATCTAAAGTTGTTTTGAAAATGTTTCAGCGGATGGATCTTGAAGCATTTGAACGCGCATATTTATTTTTAGCTGTAATTTTTCAACATTACGCCACAATGGAGATGATTTTAAGCAAGCGTTGATCTCATCAGCGTATGTTGAACGTGGAATGACTGGAAGTGTTTGTCTGAAATCACCTGAAAGGACCAACAGAGTTCCGCCAAATAGTTTGTCACTGTTTTAATATCTTTCAATGTCCTGTTCAACGCCTCAAGTGAATGTTTGTGTGCCATAGTACATTCATCCCAAATAATAAGTTTACACCGTTTCAGCACAGTGGCCATGGACGATTGTTTCTTAATGTTGCATACTGCGTCAGGGTTATTCTGAATATTTAGTGGCAGCTTAAATACTGAATGAGCTGTTCTACCTCCATCCAATAAAGTTGCTGCAATGCCCGATGATGCAACGGCCAATGCGATGCCATTATTTGATCGTATTTCAGCAAGAATTAGCGAAATAACGAATGTTTTGCCAGTTCCACCCGGTGCATCCAAAGAAGAACCCACCTTGTCCAGCTGAAACTGCGAGCATAATGCGATCATAAATGGTTCTTTGTTCCTCATTCATTAGTGGGACATTGCGGGCAACAATCGCTGCCATTTCTACAGTACTGTACTGCAGTTCACGATTCATTTCAGTATTCATTAAATCAGATGCAGTTCGATTTGGCGAATTCATACCGAAATTACTAAGTGGTAAGTTGGCAATGACAATGCAAAGATCCTCAATAGCAATCAATGCTTCATTGTACATTTCGTCGCTGAATGTTATGGTTAGATCGTGGCACCGTATACGATGTTGATGCAATATATCATCAGTCATTGAATCTTTGTGATTTTCCCATAATATCTGTGCTCGGGCTGGGAAACATGTAGTCAACACTATAGCGAATAGTAGACGAATTTGTATTGCTGTACAGTTCAATGCAGCTTCAGCAAGCATGCATTCCCACTGGTTGTCGTCTTCCAGCAAGCCGAGTGCAAGGCATGCATCTTTATACGTTGGATATTGTTGCCCATTCACTTTACGTATATCTTGAAATGATAATGGGCCAGTAACATTAACCAACAACAGTCGAAGATAAAAGCACTCCGTGTGTCTTGGATTGACTGTAAATAATCGCCCCAAGGCGTTTGATTTAAATAAATTGAGACATGCAGCAACTGGTGAGCCTTGCTTGCGGGGCATCCATGTTTTGTTTGAGTCCATGTGAAATAGCGTGGTACTTGTGAATAGAGTAATGTTCGTGCAAAGGCACCAAAATCATCCGCACGATTACACAATTCAAAAAATGCAGTGAGTGTAGTTTTAGGTGGATTTATTGCACGATCAATCGCTGTCTCGTTCGTGAAAAATACACGCTGACCGTTTTCAAGATGGATGGCTAACTGAACAACTGCTGGATCCCGTTCATGAATTGGAAAACCAAAGATACGCCAAGCAGCTTCATTGGAGCTGATGTACCGACCAATTTGGTAGAGCGTTATTTCATCGTTTTTATTCACTGGAGGAGCATTCACATTAGTATTTTCCACTCTAAACACAGCCATATCACTGCCTTTATGGACATACTTGCAAATGTATTTGATGCTCTTCACAGAACTGCAGAACTCAACATTAATATGAGCATTATATGTCTTGCTCAGCAGAGGCGAATATGGCACCACCCAACGATTGTCAATATCAATGTCTGTGTTGATGATATTTTTAATAAATGATTGTCCGCCATTTTCAGGATTTCTTCGACGATATATTGGGTATCCGTCGACATTTGTGACCGTATCATTGGTAAAATCTTTAGGGAAATTTTTAGTACATTTTCCATCAGCCATGCAAGGCGATGAACTATTAAGAGTACCACATGGACCATGAATCATGTTTGTTGTAACAATATCAAACAGCAGTTGGTCAGTGGATGGATCTGGAATTTCCGCAGAAATGATGCTATCGATTTCTTCAGGACGGATTTTGTCGATGAACCAAACCAAAATGTGTGCATGAGGTAATCCTCGCTTTTGCCACTCAACCGAATACATCCAGCAACGTGTGGGACCAAATACATGTGATTTAGTAATGAAACTTATTAAAGACTTCAACTTTTGTCTGAACACACGTGCTGTAATGTCATGGCGATGTATTGCATTTTGGCCAGGCAGTAGCAAAGATGTAATCTCTGGCCATTTTGGATTACATGTGAACGTGATAAATAAACATGGTCGTCCATATTCGCGCACGAAAGTCAGAGCATCCTGTATATATTCTTGCATATGACGTGGACTGCCTACGTACGATGATGGTAAAATGACATGGTTACCAATTTCGGCGACGTCGGCGTTGTTGTTGATAGCGTCTCGCAAATGAATGTACTCTTCCGCGCGCAGCTTTGTTGATTATATCGTAAGTATCGTAGTCGTTCGCTCTCAATCTTCGCGTACATGTCGACCATGAATTGTTGACAAAGCTCACGACATCGTAAAATGACGTTGTCCAGGCCACGTCTAATCATTAATCGGTACGCATAATAATCCTTTGAGCTAACGTTCTTGTTTGTTTCAGCTCCTGTAATATTTGTTCATAAAAATAATTTAAATTTATTACGTTCAATAATTTAATTGTTTTGTTAAATGATTAATGATCAAATTAATAATCAATGAAGTACCTGATACGGTATCTCGTTGTTTTATGTTTATGCAATATCCGTCTTGTCCCTTCCAGAATATTAGCGGATATTGGAGGCGTCATATGAACGATGTGTGTCAGCAATGAACTGAAGATTATTATTTCTTCTACGAATCACAATTTCTCGTGCAGCTGTACAATCGCCAACCATGATTCCAGCAACATCATCAACAACGGGTGCATTGAATCTACGAATATGCTCTCCAGCTGGTGTTTTATCAGGATTAATGACGATAGCGTGATTATCGCTTTGTAATTGGTGCATATGTGATTTGAATATTTTCAACAACTCGTTGTGCTCGTTCAAAAGAGCATCTAGCTCGCTGACGATGCGCCTGGCATAAAGTGAATCAAGGTTATTATAATTACAACGTGCATTCACGCGATTGGCAAGTGCGCTTCCGGAATCCTCGCCGCCCATAAAGTAGATTTGTAAGAATTTATGTGGTTCGTTTGGCATTGGCAGCAGTGAGCCCATTTTATGATAAACTTGGCCTCTGATTTTGAATGTAGAATTGAATTGTTGACCATTTGCATTAGTATTTCGAACTATTTCTGTTGCTCCGAACGATGTCATTTGAAAGCATGAATTGAATCTTAGAATTGACTTCAGGAACACGTTAGAATCTGGATCCGTGCCGATAAGTAAGCCGTTCAATGGTTCAGGTGGTGTTTCAATTTCAGGTAGTTGCACTTTTCCTGACGCGCAACACATCCCAGCTGGCTCATTTTTGAATTTCAGAGCATGACAATGCGGACATTCCTTGTCCATAGCACCAATTACCACTTTTGAATGAGCATAATATTCAATATCGGGCTCATACTGGAATGCTAGACGCAGGAATGAATCAGATATAAATGCTCGATGTACCTGTTGTCGTTGTTGGTCATTTGTTCTTCGTCTATTGACTGTGAAACGGCGTGATTGTCGTTGTTCTAATCTTCTGACTTCATTGCGTTCATCTCGTGTATCTTCTGGCTCTTCTTGATGCAATCGCGTCATTCTGACACGTGCATCAGTATTTTGTTGCTGGATTTGTTCTTCTGTTCTTTCGGATCTGCTATTTCGCAACTTTCGAGCTTTGCTTGTACTGCGGCTCAAATCAGCCCCTTTGCGTTTTCTTGGCATTGCTCACTGTACAAAACATACATAAATAGAATTAATTAAATTATTTAATGATGAAAAATGTTAAAAGTATAATTAGGGCCAGGATTTTTGCCGCAGTTTTGAAATGATTAGTATTAATTTATGAAATTATAACAAAAATATAAGTTTTATGGAAAAAAATTTCAAACAAAAGTAAAAAATTAAATTTTATGAAAACATTGTCTCTTATACTTTTTTCATACAACCAATATTTCCATTGACATTTCAAAATAAAGATTCATAATGATTGATTTTTTGGAAACTGTGAAAATCTTAATTGTTCAATTACATTTTTTTAATGAAATTAAATTAAAATTACATTTTTATAAGATCAACAACATTTTCGATATAAATAAAAAAAAGTATACTTACAACACAAAATCCGTTGTTATTGAAAGCTCGTGTCACGTGTTGAGTACTTTTGAGGTTATAAAATCACTTGATTAAGTAATCGTGAAAAATACACTCAAAATTGATAATTTAATTATTATTATTGATAAAATAGGAATGATTAAAAGTTAATATGAGAGTTACACTGAGATAGCAAAATAATAATTGTCAACGTTACTACTACACTTGATGCATAAACAATAATGATGGCCGACAACTGTGTAGAGGTGAGAAAGGGGACCGGCTTCGTTCTCATCCCTACTCCTTGCTGTTTACTGGGTCAGAAGTGACACCTGTAGACATCTGGCGGGGATAACTAATTAAATGACGATTGATCAGTTTTCGACCGGAGAGGAAAAATGATTAAATTACTAAAATGGCTATTAAAAATAAGGGTTGATCGTAGAAGGGTGAAAATTGAGGATTGTATGTATTTTTGTATGTTGTATCATGAAAAAGAAATTAAAAATTTTGTCTAAAAATAAAATAAAAATTTAGGGGTGGACTACCCTAACATTTAGGGGATGAAAAATAGATGTTGGCCGATTCTCATAGATACCGGATAAGCACAAAAATTTCATCAAAATCGGTCAAGCCGTTTCGGAGGGTATGGCAACGAAAACTGTGACACGAGAATTTTATATATTAGAAG